>JAKOGI010001412.1:0-7500 GCA_029747015.1 Carnegiea gigantea | reverse complement strand
AATGATATTGTAGTTCCCATAATTTCTGTATGCACACCAATTTGATCTATTCTGAATGGATAAATTTGAGTAATAAAAGGAGTTCCAAGAATAACTTCTTGACTTATATCTCGTACTAAAATGAATGAATTTTTGAAACAATATCATTGATTGCATATGTCAGCATTTGATAATTTATACTTAATTTGTAATGCCATAATATTAGCACTATGAAGTCGTTCTTTTGTCTTCTCATAATATATTGAGGGAATTAATCCTTCTTTTATACAATTTTGGTTTACACCACTATCTAATAGTGCAATAGTATTGAATTCAAAGCTATCTTTGATTTTAAGAGTAATATGAATATACCATTTTTGAAAATTTATTTGATTAATTGTTGAAACAAATTGTTGATCCGTAGGGGTATCTTCTGAGTGAATGTTTGAAGAAGAAAGTCTGTTTTCTATTAATGTTAATCCTGTTTCTAATTTAAGATCTTTTGTTTGTAATGAACATAAATCTTTGTGCAAATTTTTAATTTGTTCCTTTAAAATATTAACTTCATTTTTTAAGTCTTGAATATTAACTGCTTTTAAAATATTTGAAATCTCACGTGTTTTAAATATTTTATTGATACTTACCTTATGACGAGGTTATAAAGAATCTTCTTTTATTAATATACTTTTGAGTTTTTGTAAATACTCTTTTCTTAATTCTGTATCTTGAATTTGTTCAATTAAATCTAATAAAAACTCATTTTCACTATTATTAGTAGTTATAACATTAATATACCTATAGCATAATCTTGAGGACTCATTACCTGATGAATATTCACTTGAACTGCTTTCTAATTCATTGATATTATTATCTTCATAATCAGAGGAGGGCGATGAATTTTCTGATTGACTAGGTGTATCTTTGAATTCAAATAATGCTTAATTTATCTTGAATATCTGGATGTTCTGCATAAATTTCATTTAGTTTCTTTTTAAGTTCATAATTTTTGCATAATGACCTAATTTACCACATTTATAACAAGTATTAGTATTATCGATTTTTTATTTTGGAGTAGTCTTTTTAGGACTTAATTTTTTGTAATTTGGCTTTCTTGTAGTATATTGTTTCTTCTTACTAATTTGACTTTTTCTCCGCTTTTTTATAGATAAAGCCGCTAAATGAAAAGAATTAGGTTCTTCTTGTGAACCCTTTTGCCTTCCAAGAAATATCAATTTGACAACTAACTTCCTTGCTATTAACCACATTTGAGTTCTTACTACTGCCTAAACTAAGATGATTTCTAACCTAAGATGCCATCTGAGTTACGTTTGAACACTTAGCTAGGAGTCACGCATATTCTACCGGGACCACTGGGACCACCCTACCGGGAGCACCTAACACACGGCTGATCAACGGACTTATTGGGGCTTACCAACAGCGGACCAACGCTAGCAACGGTTAGACACTAACTAAAGGCATAAATTTGGCTCTGATACCAGTTAAGCAGGATCGACCTAGGCGGGCAATAGTTAAGGCCTAGATGGGGGATTAATGCAGCAGGGGAGCGGAGTGGCAAATTAATATGATGCAAAGTAGCAAATTGATATGATGCAAAGTATAATTTTGAAATAATAATTAAAACGAAATTGGAAATAATAAAATTGAAATGAATAAAGCAGATGAATAAAAACTTACTTTATTTGAATCGATAAAACTTTATACAAGAATTTGAATCGAAGCTCTTCGTGATAGAGTACAAGGAATATGGAGAAGGCTATTTGAGAGAATGAGTAGGTTGAGAAGGGCTTGATGTTCAGTGATTAGTAATTTTTTGATCTTGCCGATCACATGATGCCTAATACAACGCTATGGAGAATCTATTTATAGAATACAATATGGAATTAAATGTGTATAAATGGACAATAAAGATTGAAAATTAAATAAAATCTGGTGCTGATAACGTCTGCCGAAAATCTTGACTTATTGATGCTTCGTGTTGAACTTGGACTGAAACCACGTCAAAAGTGAAACAGTATTGAGTAATAATGGACCTTGGACTTTTCTTGAATTATTGTCCTGATAAGCTGTCTTGAACAGTATTCTTGAATAATTGCTCTGATGAGCTTTTCCGAACCGTATTTAGATAAGTTATCTTGAACAGTATTCTTAAATAATTGCTCTGATGAGCTGTCCCGAATAGTGTTTAGATAAGCTGTCTTAAACAGTATTCTTGAATTATTGCTCTGATGATTTGAACTGCTTGTCGTGATGAGTCATGCCTTTGATGTTGATATGACGATGAGTCATGAGTCTTGATAAGGCCGAATTGAATTTGCTAGGAACATATTGATGGCACTTTGAACATATTGTTAGGTGATTATAGGGATGCACTTAATTGATCTTGAATTGATTGTTGATACGTTGAATTGCATCATTAATTGCTAAACTTCATCTTTGGACATCTTGGATATTGAATTGCAACGTGGACATTGCTTTGAATTGAATTGAACTTGGCAACGTGGACATTGCTTTGAATTGAGCTGATCTTGGCAACGTGGACATTGATCTTGAATTGATCTTAGCAACGTGGACATTGATCTTGAATTGAACTTGGATATCCCCTCCCGGGGCCTTGAGATTGAGTGGTGTGGGAAATGATGGAATCCTGCAAAATAAAATTTCGTAAGGAGATAATGGCCCTTACTTTTACCAAAGGTCAAGATCTTTGCGGGCTCTTTTCTTGTTCTTGTTTTTTGTATATATATATATATATATATATATATATATATATATATATAAATATCTATATATATATATATATATATATATATATATATATATATATATATATATATATATATATATATATATTGAATAATGACTAGGAGTAGAAAATCTACTTAATAGTCATAGGGATCTTGAGCACAAGGACCACGCTATGGGTCATAATTTGAATGAACGGAGGATGACGATGAGTCTGGTTAGTAGCGAAAATGGAAGCAATCATCTTGTAGAAATTCGCAACATAAGCCATATGTTGTGGGAACGAGACAGGAAGCATCGATTTAGAATGGATATTGTAATGGTATGAGGACTTAAGTATGACTTGACAAATGTGAACGTTTGGGAATACTTTAGAAATAAATTTGAAAATATGAGGTTCGAAAGCTTTCCAATATTGAAGCTATTTTTGGAACCACTTGAAATAATTAATATACCCAGTGGGTATAACGATAAGAACTAGATGATTATTAACATTTTGAACAAGCGTTTGATAAGCTTTGATAAGTTTGAGATAACTATAAAATGATATTTCAGAGGAATTGTACCATAATCGATGAAGATAGCATTTTCAATGTATCTTGACCCATAGAATGATGTATAGTAGAGTTCATGGTCACGAAGATAGAATAGGAGCGGTTCATGTGGAAAATTTGGTAGTTGCATGGAATTGGAGTAATTGAGTACTTGTAAGCTTTTGCCTTTGTCATTTCGTTCAGGGTGAGACTTGTGTGGAAATGTTCTGATAATCTAGAAGAAGGTATTTGAGTAGAAGATGAAGGATGTTAAATTGAGGCTTGAGGAAATTCTTCAGCTTGTGAGATTTGGAATTAATTTGGAACAGGGATTGCATAGGGAGGATGGGTTTGAGTAGCAGAAGTAATGGTAAATTATTGAGAGATTTGAATTGTTGATAACTGAAAATAAATTATGGTTGTTGTCAGAAATGGGAAAACTCATAGTTAAAATATTATAAAAATTTTTTCGTTTGAAAACCTTTGAAAATAGTTTATTTCGCATTGAATGGGTGTATGCTATATGATTTGATATTGGGCTATGCATGTATTGAGTATTCTAAGATTGGTTTTCCAATATTCTATGGGTTTTTCTAGATCATAACGCTGACACACGAATTGATAATAATTATGTAATCATTTTATATACAATTCATTGAAATCTGTTGATGCAATATGATTGCGTAAGCTAATTTTTAATTCTTCTAGTTGTTGATTTATTTCTTGCAATTCTTTGTGATCATTATTGAGTCGTTTAATGAATTCAAGTTTTTCTAATTTGTACCAATATTTCAGATTCGTACATTCAATTATATTGATTTGTCTTAATATTGAGGTGTTTTGTAATAAAGATAAATCTTTTTGATAAACAGGAGTAACAAATTTAAATGATATTGTAGTTCCTATAATTTTTGTATGCACACCGATTTGATCTACTTTGAATGGATAAATTTAAGTAATAAAAGGAGTTTCAAGAATAACTTCTTGACTTATATCTCGTACTAAAATGAATGAATTTTTAAAACAATATCCTTGATTGCATATGTGAGCATTTGATAATTTATACTTAATTTGTAATGCCATGTCATTAGCACTATGGGGACGTTCTTTTGTCTTTTCATAATATATTGAGGAAATTAATCCTTCTTTTATACAATTTTGATCTGCACCACTATCTAATAGTGCAATAGTATTGAATTCAAAACTATCTTTAATTTTAAGAGTAATATAAATATACCATTTTTGAAAATTTATTTGATTAATTGTTGAAACAAATTGTTGATCTTTAGGGGTATCTTCTAATTGAATGTTTAAAGAAGAAGGTTTGTTTTCTATTAATGTTAATCTTGTTTCTAATTCAAGATCTTTTGTTTGTAATGAACATAAGTCTTTATGCAAATTTTTAATTTGTTCCTTTCAAATATTAACTTCGTTTTTTAAACCTTGAATGTTAACTGCTTTTAAAATATTTGGAATCTCATGTGTTTCAAATATTTTATTGATACTTACCTTATGAGGAGGTTCCAAAGAATCTTTTTTTATTAATATACTTTTGAGTTTTTGTAAATATTCTTTTCTTAATTTTGTATCTTGAATTTGTTCAATTAAATATAATAAAAACTCTTTTTCACTATTATTAGTAGTTATAACATTAATACACTTATAACATAATCTTGAGGACTCATTACCTGATGAATATTTACTTGAATCACTTTCTAATTCATTGATATTATTATCTTCATAATCAGAGGAGGACGATGAATTTTCTGATTGACTAGATGTATCTTTGAGTCCAAATAATGCAATTAATTTATCTTGAATATCTGGATGTTCTGCACAAATTTCATTTAGTTTCTTTTTAACTTTACAATTTTTTGCATAATGACCTAATTTACCACGTTTATAACAGGTATTAGTATTATCGATTTTCTGTTTGGAGTAGTCTTTTTAGGACTTAATTTTTTGGAATTTGACTTTCTTGTAGTATATTGTTTCTTCTTACTAATTTGAGTGTTTCTTCGTTTTTTGACAGATGGAGCTTCTAATTTTGGAAGGCAAAAAGCTTTAACCCTTCAATTGGGTGCTGTAACCCCTTCAATGGGACACCCAACCTAATTCTTTTCATTTAGCGGCTTTATCTGTTGAATATCTTGCTTATAATTTCAATTCGTTGCATAATGAAATTCCTTCTTTTTTAATAAAACTTAATAACTGACCAAACGTAATTTGTTCGAATGGAATTGGACCTTTGCCAATGATTTCACTTAATTCATTGAATATTCTTTGTGAAAATAAAGATGATAATCCTGAAATAAATTTTTCTTTCCAATAAGGTTGACGACAATCTTCTCTTTTTAATAGATATGTTAAAAATGTATCTTTATACCAATTATAATCTTTGAGAGTTGGACATCTTAAATTTGTTAAAAGAAAATCTGTTGCAGCATTAATATCTTTAGGACTTCCAAGAAAATTAGTAACAATTGTATAAATTAATATTTCTATATTGTCTAGTTGTCCTTGAGAATTAGTGTGAGTTCTAACTTTATTACGTTCCTCTTCTTGAATATAATTCTCCCACCAATTTTTGAATATACCAGTGAATCCAGAGGTTAATAAATCAAAAGCTTGCAAATCTGTTACACGTTTAGTTGAATAAGCTGTATAAGTAATTAACATTCTTTGGAGTATTATAAATATTTCATGGTCACTACGACCATCAATATTCCATTCATATATTGAATCACCAGTAAAGTTTTCAGTAATTATTATTTTAACACTTTCAAGATGAAGATTTGGAGGAGTTTGCTTGGAATAATATAAAATTTCCTTTTTATATATTTTATTAATATTTTGTAGATCATCATCTGATTGAGATAAATCTTTTTCTAAAATATTAACTGTATTGTTTGTTGAAGTTTCTATTTTTTTAATTTTTCATCTATTTTTGAAATTAAAGGAGTACTAGTATCTAGTAGTTCTAATTTATTTAAGCGTCTTATTTTGAATAGAGGTTTTGCAATGTCATCTAAGAAGTTTGGCTTATTCTTTTTAGTATCATTAATATCTAAATTTTCTAATTTTTCAACTAATGAATCAATTTTTTGTTTTTCAACAATTGCTTCAACTTGAGTAGAGACCATATTAACATATTGAGACACTATATGTAATACTTGATTTGTATAATTATTTTAATGATATACCTTTTTAATGCCACTTAGAATTACTTGACTATTTTCTGGATTATTTCTACTTATTTTGAATGGAATTGCTAGAATATTACCTTCAGAGGTAGTTAATATAATTTCTTCTAATGGAGGAGTAAAAGAAGTAATTATTTGACCACTTTTTAGTGCCTATTTTTTAGTAAAATTAATATTAGTATTTATTTCTTTAACTTGAAATGGATCTGAAAGATTATTATCAGAGGCAAATATAGCCCACCAATCAAAGAAAGCGACATTAACTTGATGTCTTTCCATGAATGAATACCACTCTTGTCTAATAAATGATTGTGCATTTAGATCAAAGTGCGAAAGGAACCATTCTCTTTTGGCTTTATTTTCTATGGAATTGAAATTTTGTCATAAATAATCATTATTAATTTCAAAGGGCTTTCAAATAACATTAATTAATAAAATTGATGGAGATTGCATAGTTGAATAAGTTAGTGAACCTATTGATGAAGTAGCTTCATCGATTGGCTCAGTCATAGGAGCTTTGTAATAAATTTTTTGAGTATCTTTAACTTGATAATATTTTAAATAATCATAATTAGAGGACTTAGAAGGCATTGAATATGAAGTTCGAGGGAGGTCTATATTTTCTGAATATTTTATATCTTTTTCTCTATTTGAATTAAATCTTATTAGTATTCTACCATCAGGCTCTTCTATTATTTGTTGAATATTCTTTTGAGCAAGATTTCTTTGTGGTCTAGTATTTTAAATAATAAATTCTTCGCCTAAACTAACTGTTTCTTCATGATCCTTTATTAATAAAGCACTATTAAAATCAAACTTTCCTATTTGATAAATTGTTTCTATTTTTGTTTAGGAATTTTCCAATCAGAAATATCAATTTGACAACAAACCGCCTTGCTGTTAACCACATTGAAGTTCTTACTACTGCTTAAACTAAGACAATCTATATAGATTTATATAGATACATATATATACATATACAGATATATATACATACATACATATATATATATATATATATA
>JAKOGI010001411.1:12500-240997 GCA_029747015.1 Carnegiea gigantea | reverse complement strand
TATATATATATATATGTAAATATAAATATATATATCTATATATATATATATATATATATATATATATATATATATATATATATATATAGATATATATATATATATATATATATATATATATATATATATATATATATATATATATATATATATATATATATATATATATATATATATAGATATATATATATATATATATATATATATATATATATATATATATATATATATATATATAGATAGCTTTAGATTCTTTTGATATACTTCTCAGGTGCACATACGCATGGTCCAACATTTCTATGCCCAATTCCCCACTCCCGCATCAACATGTACTACATCACGTTTCATTTTGTCCCCATTCATGTGCAACGTCATTGACGACATCGTACATAAGGCAAGGGCACATGATGGGAACTACGGGCGTACAATAATAACAGACTGCGCACACATCTACATAAGTGACCACAACTCCTTTATGTCTCACCTGAATGAGGGGCAAAAACCATTCAGCTGCACCTCCGTCAATTGCTCATTGCATAGCTTCTTCATTGTTTTCTTCGCATAGGGCTACCATTTCTCCACATCTGTCGTTACCTCATCCCCATCAAACTCAACAATCCTCCCTGTTACCAGTAATCCAGTTAGCAATGCAACGTTAAACACAGAGAATAACACCCTTCTTCCCCCAACCCTAAATGCCTTCCATCATGGCACCCAACACTTAATAAGCGCCAGTGTTAAATGCCTCTCCATACCTATATTAGGGTACTCAAGAAAAGGGCACAAAGTAGTTGCCCTCAGTATTTCTCTTTGCCTCACAGTCATCCTCGCATTTAGCCCAACTAGTTTCTTAATTGTGCATTGCGATCGCAACAACATCTAATCCCTCCGTTACTGCCACTGTATGCTAGATTTCACTACTCTCTGTTCGTGCCTTGGCCTTACACTTGGAGGGTCCACCCCTACTCCTGTATTGCTGTAACACCCCCAGCGCCTAGGGCCAGGAGCATTATGTTTTCTTAACTTCTTACTTAAATTCTGGGGTGAAACGGATAGAGTTCCCCTAAAAACTGACCGTTTCCAGGATGAAAGCCTTACAATAAACCCCTGCAAATCAACGTAAGCATAAAACATTTAAAATAAGCTCAACGGCTACACGTCGGAATTCATAACTCAACATGCCACTCACTCGGAGTACAGCACACAGAATAGTACATAAGAACAAATGAAAGATACAACTCAACGGTTCACGCAACCAGAGTACTGGGGCTTACATCCTAAAACATATCAAACATATGAATTAGAATACTTGGTTTACATACGTTTACAAACTAAGAATACATTACATGACTTCATTGAACACGTAAGATCCCTTCAAATGGCACACACGACACCTTGCAAGCAAGAATAGAGTCGATCTTGACGTAGCTGACTCAACTTCTTCCTGTTATAAAGAAAATCTGGGGAGAAAGGGGAAAGAGTAGTGGGATGAGCAATCACACGCTCAGTGAGTATCTCCCGACCCCCTTAAAACCAAAACCGTTGCAGGCAATAATATTCATAATAGTCACATATCACGCATTTATACTTTACTATCATATTAGGCATTCATAAAATCCCTATGGAAGGATCACTGAACATAAACTTCATTTTAACCACTCAAACATATTTTTAGGTCCCTGAATGTCTAAGTTCCTTCACTAACAAGCAGTTGAGCATGTATGCACACATCGAGGGCTAAGCATAGGGATCTTTCTTTTTATAACATAATTTCTCAGCATTCCATTTAAACTATGCATGAAACCTCATTCATATGATGTGCATATAAGGTTATCTCTTTTCATAATCGTACTTTTCTTGGCATTTCATTCATACGATATACATAAGGCACACACAAATTTCTGGCCTCGTTCAAATCTCATTTATAGAGTATGCATCAAATATGATCATAAGGCTTTCTTTTTCATGATCATATCTTACTTAGCATCTCATTCATAAGTTATACTTAGAACGTGGACATAACGCTTTATTTTCATTAGCATACTTTACTTAGATCTCATTCATATGATATGCACAAGCATCTTTCTTTATTTTTGTGAAAACACTTTACATATCCTTACTTGAAATCTCATTCACATTTTATTTATAAGAAAAGTACAGAACATGCACAGAAACTTTTCTTCTTTTCTTTAAAACACTTTGATTAGCCTCTTGAGGCCCATAAAAACTCTTTTCTTAGCCTCTTTGAGGCTCGTTTTCATTAAAGGAAATCTCTTTCGTATTGGTCGCATAATGACCCTTATAACTTTTCACACTTCATTCAACTGGCCTCTTAATGGCCCTTGAAACTTTCTTTGTTCTGAAATACTTAAAATGACAAAATGTCAACTGCTTTTCTTTACTTATTAGGAAAATACATCTGGCAGAAGATTATTACAGAGTGCTGATTAGGTGAGATCTATTCTCAACTCCATACTGAGACCTAACGCTCACACTAAGCTCTTACTCCCGGGACGGCTACATATAACATATCAGACCATTACCCTCGTCAGGGTCTTCTAGGGTCTCCTAGTACCAGGACTTATCCCCTAGGCTAACATCATTCATAAAATATTGTCTGAAGCACATTATCTTAGCCAATTGAAAGCGTATGGGCCATAACGGCTGATAATTTTGCTGCCTCTCATAGGGAAATCCTTTTTCATACATCGCACTTTCTGTTTAATTAAATTCTTTAGGGATTCCCCCCTTCAAGCGAGTTCGCTCCCAAAATGAAGTTCGTAAAGCTAAAATAGGCCATTGATTGCTAATAGTCATGGCTACTATTGTTTTGAAACACGAAAAACATCCTTTTTCAAAACAACACCTTCACACGCATAATGCATCTTAATAACATCAAAGGGGAGGGATTTGCACATAGTACATTCAAGCACTTCATAATCATTTCAACAACACAATGAGCCACACACAGCCTTGCAATCCAGACAATTGCGGTAATCACAGCCCAGACTCCCTCCTCACATAGCAACCGATCACAGGTCCTCGAACCACTCATAGTTCTACCTCAAACCATCTAACTACCATCTAGGTTTCAATTTCACAATCTGGTATCCTAATCATTATGATATACTGAAAAGCGATACATAAACTTACATAACTTACCAATGCTTGACTTACCGAACAAACAAAGAACAATTAGCAGTGCGCTGTAACCAACAGTTATAACCAACTTGAAACGGACGTTTAGTAAGCTAAGTTAAACTAACTAAGCGTGAAACACAATTACATTCATGTGTTGCAGTTAAGGGGCGTAAACATGCTCAGCTCGTCATTCAAATGTTATTTCCAAAGCTATTTCATAAGTATAATTCAACTAAATAGACAAGTATCGATTCGAGGCGTTCATTCATTATTTCAAAGTTACATTTTAAGCCTAATTAAGCCATTTAAGCATAATAGGATTCAAGGCATTCGTTTATTTATCGAAGTTACTATTCGAACCTAATTAAGTCATTTAAACATAACACGATTCAAGGCATTCGTTTATTATATCGAAGTTACTATTCGAAACTAATTAAGTCATTTAAACATAATACCATTCAAGGCATGGATTAACTAATTAAGCAAGCGTCGAATCAATGTATTCGTTTATCATTTCGAAGCTACTAATAAGCATGTATTAACTAAACTAACATATACCGATTCGAAGTCATTTTCAGGGTTAATTACCTTAAATTAACATATATCGATTCAAAGTATTATTGGGTCGTTTCAAGGCTATATCTTCGGGCATGAATTGATTACATCAACATGCATTGATGTCGTTTACTCAAATAATTCGTTTACTCAAATAATACATAATTCACTAAATATGAAAATCACCAATTCTGTCATTTTAATGGCATACTTTCTGCGCACCTAAGGAGGTCATTTTAACCCAATTTAAATAGCATCTTAGGCATATCAGACAATCTAATTGGCACGTATCAATTTAAGGTACTCTAAGGCATATAATCGGTTCCTTTTTGGCAACTGTTATACACGCGTAATCGATGTTGATTCAATTAAAATAAAACATACACGATCAGTCTCCATGTTCTCAATCAATAAATGTAAACCTAAACCAATGTGCATCATCACTTTAGGCTGAAAGCGTTTTCCAAACTATTAATACTTAGAAGGCGAGAAACGTCCACCTCGAATCCAAGCTAAGAACCCATTCTAAGGGCTTTTGGGACTGATTTGAGTGCTCACGAACCCGAAATTTCCCCCTTTCTGCCACTAGACCCGGACCCGAGGCAACCACGTAGATTCGGCTTCTGCCCTATTTTCGTTGCTTGCTGACATTGCTGTTGCCAGTTGTTGCCGGAATCTTACCTAGCTACCGGAATCAAACCCCCCATCGGAACCCTCGCCATCGACCTCCGCCGTCACCATATCTAGCTTGATGTCGGTGCCTCCCCCTTTTAGTTCACTTGATCTTTTGCCCTCTCTCTCTATTTTCGGGCGTGCCATGGCGGTCGTGGAGGGGAGAGCTGCGACTGACCCTCGCCGGCGGCAGCACTGCCGCCTCCCTCTCTCTGTTTCCTCTCCTCTCCGATATGGGGTATCGGGGCTGGGGTTTTGAGAAACCCCCCCTTGCTTGCGATTTTGCTGAAGAAGGGAGCTTCGGCCCCCTTTTTGTTATATATATTTTTTTTTGTGTTGTTTTGTCTTGGTCTCACTTGCTAAATCTAGATCGGTCTGGTCTTGCTAATCTCAATACTTTGCATTCTAAACCCCAGATTAATAAAGGTTTGATTTATTAAACCTCGAAACTAATTCTGAGGTTGACAATCTAATCGTATTCGGGTTCTCACTCGATTTAGTACTCATTAATAATCTATATTAACGCATACTAACAATCATCGAAGATTTTCAAAACTAGTAATAAGAATAATATTAATAGCGACGGAAACATTCTTTTTAATAAAATTATCGTTCACATAGCATATCAATAATAATTGAACTTGTATAGTTAATAAAAATACGAATTTTTATAACGTAGTAGGTAAGACAGTCAGGTTAACTTAAAATAGAGAAGGCAGGTCTTACATTCTTCCCCCCTTAAAAGAATTTCGTCCTCGAAATTCTAAATCTATGTTCGGTCTTTTCTAGAATGTACATACACAACTATAATCTACGCGGTAGGTTTTCAAAGGGTTTCATTTAGTAGACACTACCTCTTTTAAATCAAAAGAAAAAGCTTATGGTATCCAGTCTCCTCATCGCCAATCCTCTTCAAGCATCTACTCACTCTGTTTAGGCACCAAGGGCAAATCACATTGAAGAGGGGCAAATGAGTTGGCATAGACAACCATATTGAGATTATCTTAAAAATAAACATAGATTTTCGATAATCTAGACTTAATTCACCTAGTAAGCAACAACTCTATATATATGCATTGCTACGACTTGAAGTTTAAAGGAAGGGAAATTGGGCAGTTGACTCCTCGAGGTCATATGCTAGTAGTCTCATTCTAAGACATGAATTCAAGTCACCTTTGGGATCACCGTGGTTAACTCAGAGATTCCTATAACATATTAGAACAATAAAAGCATCACATAGCACCACGTAGCATCATTTAAGCATAATAGCATCGCATAGAATCAGCAATTTCGCATTCTCAAGCCTAGGAACTATAGGTGACATAGAACTATCTAATACGCATGTAGCAAGCAATTTACAAAAGGAGAGCACCTGCAACTGGCATCCCCATGTTTATACATCCATCACAACTAACTTTTAGGCCTTTCATCCATGGCAACTTAGACAAGGGGGGTGTTTGGTAACAACAGCTTTTTGGAAAAAAATAGCTGTTTGGGAGGATTTTGGCTGTTTTGACCAAGTCAAGCAGCTAAAGGGTGTTTGGTAAAGAGCTATTTGCAATAGCTGTTTGGCTCCAAAAAGCTCTTTTTGAAAAAGCTATTCCCATTAGCCTTTTGAGAAAAGTTTTTTGTAGAAATGACATAATTGTCCATAAGTTTGGAAAAATTACACACATCTCATTAAAAACTAATTCATAAATAAGGGCAAAAATGAAATTTTACTAACATATTTTTTAGAAACAGCTGATTTTTACGAAACACTTTTTCTAAAAGCAGCTAATTCAAACAGCTAATATAAACAGTTAATTCAAACAGCTAACAGCTAATAGCTAATATAAACAGCTAACAGCTAACAGCTAACAGCTGTTTACCAAACAAGGTTAAGATATGTCAAAGTCGTATGAAGGGGGTTAAAAGTCGAGAATGAGCAAGTTAACCTCAGTACTGATAAAGTCTTAGATAGTCAAGAATCTCATCCTTGTATCGACCTCAAACGGAGGGGAAGAACATGAAACACTGGGCGAATGAACCAACCCAAATAGGTTAAACGGACACATGAAATGCCGTGGATATCCCTCCAGAACTTTCAAAAACATTTTAGGCCATGGTTTCTACGAATGTATGATATAACATGTAAATAAATAACATAATGTGAAAAAGGACAAGACCATGAATTTCGTCTGGGAAGGCAATAACAAGTTTTCATTACTAGCACAACAAAACAGTGCATTTCACTAATCCTATATTCATAAGCTATAAACAAATGTGAGACTAAATTGATTATTTAGAATATATGTTAATCATACATCCAATATGTCATTCCCTAGACTAGCAATAAAAGCAAAACTAGCAAAAACAGCGTAAGCCACACATGCACAAAATATGCACAATGTGTAAGCCTTCAGGGAGCTCCAAGGAATTCTGGAAAATTAAAGAAAACCTATGAGCATAGGGTGAGAAATATAAAAATAAGATTTACATGTTGGTATATGGGAAACACTTCATGCATCATCAAATCAAAAGCCAAATTTTTGTTTCTTACAAGCCTAGTAACCAGAGTAACCAGGACACTGGTTCCTAGCACAGGACACAGAATAAGAACACTCTGATCACAATGATATCCACAAAAATGCTCTAATGTACAACAAAATGGGACATTTAAATGATTAGCTAATAACAACCAAAGGATAAACGTGTAATTTTAATGCCATAAAGGTTTATCGGTGTAAGTATTCACATTCCTGGAAAAGGATGGTTGAATTCTTGCAACATACAAAGCAATGCATATCATAGTCCATATGCACACATTTTCAGACAAGTAACCCATGCGTAAACATCATCGATGCAAAGGAAGCGGAAATGTCAAAGTTGGGGTTCACGTGAAGTCAATCCTTAGAAAGAGCTCGTCAGACTGGTCGGGTATACAAGGACAAAGAAGACAGGTTCTAGTCATAAACATATTTGATGCGTAATTTGAATAAATTTGAACGAAATATGGAATCAAATCAAGCCAAGTTGAAATTTTGATAAATATCAAGTACCTTGTAACTTCAGTTATACAAAGATTATTCTTAAGGAACTATAGAACACATGAAGACCAAGGAAAGAAAATTATTTTCATGTTAAACAGTGTGCAATTCAATGCAAACTAACCTTACTGGAGGACTTAATATATCACAGGAGTAACACACAGTCAAACAATAATCCAGACAAAAGCACCTTAGAATGACTAACAATTAGCAACAAATCTTTCATAAAGAATAGTTAAAAACTATCACCTGAGTTGTAACCACTGATTTCCTGTCATTCCTTTCCTAGCCCATTACGAAGGATTCTGTCAACGTACACATCTTAGCACATACACATTTACAAGTAACACTTGATACACATAAGGGCGTGTATTTGTGAATCACTAACGGTAAGCTAATCCTTTGGTGCAAGATAAACTTGGCTCGACCCTAACTCACTAATCAGAAGATTTTAACCTTCAAGGTCCTTAGGTTTTCAAAGGAAAATAGTTTAACTGCTTCTACCTCTCTCTCTACCAAGCTTTGAATATGTCTACCCACTCTATTATGGGGCCCGAGGAGCAAATCGTACTTTAGGGGCAAACATGGGCTTAGAGTTAAGGCTTTCCAACACTTCAATTTCAAATCGTATGTTCTTTAAACTTCGGATTAAAATACCAAGGCATACAAGCTAAACAACTTTCGATTGAGCTAACACTTAACTTATCCACAAGAATACAAGCCACTCGGCATACACCTTAGCAAATGGTTACTTCATCTAACCAATCAGCTCACTCAAGCCGCACCTAAGTAGGTAAACGCGCCAACATTCACATAAAACTCGCATTTGCACACGAGGCAGGCACGCATCACGTCATTGGGAATGCATTCCTAGGCAACTATATGAGATGCAAGACTCAGGTCGTGGCCTATGGTCGTAGGACCTTGCTCTGGTACCATCAATGTAACATTCGCAGCCCCTAGGGCCAGGAGAATTACGTTTTCTTAACTTCTTACTCAAATTCTGGGGCGAAACGAACAGACTTTCCCCTAAAAACTGACCGTTTTCAGGCCAAAAGCCTTAAAATAAACCCCTGCAAATCAACGGAAGCGAAAACATTTAAAAGAAGCTCAAAGGCTACATGCCGGAGTTCATAACTCAACGAGCCACTCGCTTGGAATACACCAAACAGAATAGTTCATTAATAAAGAATAAATACAAGATACAACTCAACGGCCCACACAATCCGAGTATTGGGGCTTACATCCCAAAAAATATCTAACTTTAACCAAGAAGACACCTAACTAATTAGATGGTTGGCTCATATAGCCATACAGCTACCTTCGTACCATATGCATTACATGAGTTAGAAGACTTGGTTTACACACGTTTACAAATTAAGAATACATTATATGACTTCATTAAACACGTAAGATCCCTTCAAATGGCACACACGACACCTTGCAAGCAAGAATAGATTCCATCTTGGCATAGCTGACCCAACTTCTTCCTGTCGTAAAGAAAACCAGGGGAAAAAGGAGAAAGAGTAGTGGGATGAGTGACCACACGCTCAGTGAGTGTCCCCCGACCCCCTCAAAACCAAAATCGTTGCAGGCAATAATATCCTTAATAGTCACGTATTACGCATTTATACTTTACTATCATATTCGTCATTCACAAAATCCCTATGGAAAGATCACTAAACATAAACTTCATTTTAACCACTCAAATGTATTTCTAGGTCCCTAAATGTCTAAGTTCCTTCACTAACAAGCAGTTGAGCACGTAAGCAAGCATCGAGGGCTAAGCATAGGGATCTTTCTTTTTACAACATAATTTCTCAGCATTCCATTTAAACTATGTATGAAACCTCATTCATATGATGTGCACATAAGGTTATCTCTTTTCATAATCGTACTTTTCTTGGCATTTCATTCATATGATATACATAAGGCACACACAAATTTCAAGCCTCATTCAAATCTCATTCATAGGGTATGCATGAAATATGATTAAAAGGCTTTCTTTTTCATGATCGTATCTTACTTAGCATCTCATTCATAAGTTATACTTAGAATGTGCACATAATGCTTTATTTTCATTAGCATACTTTACTTAGATCTCATTCATATGACATGCACAAGTATCTTTCTTTCTTTTTCTGAAAACACTTTACTTAGCCTTACTTGAAATCTCATTCACATTTCATTCATAAGAAAAGCACATAACATGTACAGAAAACTTTTCTTCTTTTCTTGAAAACACTTTACTTAGCCTCTTGAGGCCTATAAAAACTCTTTTCTTAGCCTCTTTGAGGCTTGTTTCATTAACGGAAGTCTCTTTCGTATTGGTCGCATAATAACCCTTATAACTTTTCACATTTCATTCAACTGGCCTCTTAATGGCCCTTGAAACTTTCTTCTGAAATACTTAAAATGACAAAATGTCAACTGCTTTTCTTTGCCTATTAGGAAAACGCAACTGGCATAAGTTCATTACAGGGTGCTGATTGGGTGAGATCTATTCTCAACCCTATACTGAGACCTAACGCTCACACGAAACTCTTACTCTCGGGATGGCTACGTATAATATGTCAGACCATTATCCTTGTCAGGGTCTTCTAGGGTGTCCTAGTACCAAGACTTATGCCCTAGGCAAACATCATCCATAACATATTGTCCGAAGCACATTATCTTCGCGAACTGAAGCGTGTGGGCCATAATGGCTAATAATTTTGCTGCCTCTCATAGCGAAATCCTTTTTCATACATCACACTTTCTTTTTAATCAAATTCTTTAGGGATTCCCCCGTTCAAGCGAGTTCACTCCTAAAACAAAGTTTGTATAGCTAAAATAGGCCATTGATTGCTAATAGTCATGGCTACTATTGTTTTGAAACATGAAAAACGTCCTTTTTCACAGCAACACCTTCACACGCATAATACGTCTTAATAACATCGAAGGGGAGGGATTTGCACATAATACATTCAAGCACTTCATAATCATTTCAATAGCACAATGAGCCACACACGGCCTCGCAATCTACACGATTGTGGTAATCACAACCCAGACTCCCTCGTCACATAGCAACCGACCACAGGTCCTCGAACCACTCATAGTTCTACCTCAAACCATCCAACTGCCATCTCGGTTTCAATTTCATAATCTAGTATCCTAATCATTATGATATACTAAAAAGCGATACATAAACTTACGCAACTTACCAATGCTTAACTTACCGAACAAACAAATAACAATAGCAGTGTGCTGCAACCAATGGTTATAACCATACACACATATATATATATAGACGTTGATACGGCCTTAACTTGAAACGGACGTTTAGTAAGCTAAGTTAAACTAACTAAGCATGAAACACAATTACATTCATGTATTGCAGTTAAGAGGCGTAAACATGCTTAGTTCGTCATTTAAATGTTATTTCCAAAGTTATTTCATAAGCATAATTCAACTAAATAGACAAGTATGGATTCGAGGCGTTCATTCATAGTTTCAAAGTTACATTTTAAGCCTAATTAAGCCATTTAAGCATAATACGATTCAAGGCATTTGTTTATTATATCGAAGTTACTATTCGAACCTAATTAAGTCATTTAAACGTAATACGATTCAAGGCATTTGTTTATTGTATCGAAGTTACTATTCGAAACTAATTAAGTCATTTAAACATAATACGATTCAAGGCATGGATTAACTAATTCAGCAAGCATCAAATTAATGTATTCGTTTATCATTTCGAAGCTACTAATAAGCATGTATTAAATAAACTAATTCGAAGTCATTTTCAAGGCTAATCAGCTTAAACTAACATATATCGATTCAAAGTATTATTGGGTCGTTTCAAGGCCATATCTTCGGGCATGAATTGATTATATTAACATGCATCAATGTTGTTTACTCACATAATACGTAATTCACTAAACATGAAAATCACCAATTTTGTCATTTAACGGCATACTTTCTACCCACCTAAGGAGGTCGTTTTAACCCAATTTAAACAGCATCTTAGGCATATCAGACAACCAATTAGCATGTATCAATTTAGGGTACTCTAAGGCATAAAATCAGTTCGTTTTGGGTAGCTGTTATACACCTTATAATCGAGGCTGATTCAATTAAAATAAAAACATGCACAATCAGTCTCCATGTTCTCAATCAATCAAGCTAAACCTAAACCAACGTGCATCATTACTTTAGGCTAAAAAAGTTTTTGAAACTACTAATACTTAGAAGGCGAGAAACATCCACCTCGAATCCAAGCTAAGGACATGTTCTAAGGGCTTTTGGGACTGACTTGAGTGCTCATGAACCCGAAATTTCCCCCTTTCTGCCACTAGACCCAGACCCGAGGCAACCACGCAGATTCGGTTTCTACCCTATTTTCGTTACTTGCTGACATTGCTGCTGCCAGTTGTCGCCGGAATCATGCCTAGCTAACGGAGTTGAACCCCCCACCGGAACCCTCGCCGTCGACCTCCGCCATCACCGTATCTAACCTGATTTCGGTGCCTCCCTCTTTCAGGTCGCTCAATCTCTCTCCCTCTCTCACTATTTTCTGGCGTGCTCGGGCCGTCGTGGAGGGGAGAGCCACGGTCGACCCTCGTCGGTGGCAGCATCACCGCCTTCCTCTCTCTCTTTCCTCTCCTCTCCGATGTGGGGTGTCGGGGCTAGGGTTTTGAGAAACCCCCCCTTGCTTGCGATTTTGGTTAAGAAGGGGGCTTCGGCCCCCTTTTCGTTATATTATTTTTTTTTTTGTGTTGTTTTGGCTTGGTCTCACTTGCTAAATCCAGCTCTGTCTAGACTTGCTAATCTTAATACTTCGTATTCTAAACCCCAAATTATTAAAGGTTGGATTTATTAAACCTCGAAACTAATTCTAAGGTTAACAACCTAATCGTACTCGAGTTCCCAATCAATTTAGTACTCGTTAATAGTCTATATTAACGCATACTAACAATCATCGAAGATTTTCAAAACTAATAATAACAATAATATTAAAAGCAACGGAAACATTCTTTTTAATAAAATTATCGTTTACATAAGCACATCAATAATATTTTAACTTGTATGTTAATAAAAATATGAATTTTTATAACGTAGTAGGTAAGACAGTCAGGTTAACATAAAATAGAGAAGGTGGGCCTTAAACTCTTCCCACCTTAAAAAAATTTCGTCCTCGAAATTCTAAACCTAAGTTCTGTATTTTCTAGAATGTACATACATAACTATGATCTGCACGGTAGGTTTTCAAAGGCTTTCATTTAGCAGACACTGCCTCTTTTAAATCAAAAGAAAAAGCTTATGGTATCCAGTCTCCTCCTCGCCAATCCTCTTTAAGCGTCTGCTCACTCTATTTAGGCACCAAAGGCAAATCGCATTGAAGAGGGGCAAATGAGTTGGCATAGATAACCATATTGAGCTTGTCTTAAAAATAAACATAGATTTTCGATAATCTAGACTGAATTCACCTAGTAAGCGACAACTCTATATCCATGCATTGCTACGACTTGAAGTTTAAAGGAAGGGAAATTGGGCAGTTGACTCCTCGAGGTCATATACTAGTAGTCTCATTCTAAGACATGAATTCAAGTCACCTTTGGGATCACGGTGGTTAACTCAAAGATTCCTATAACACATTAGAATAATAAAAGCATCACATAACACCACGTAGCATCATTTAAGCATAATAGCATCGCATAGAATCAGCAATTTTGCATTCTCAAGCCTAGGAACTATAGGTGATATAAAACTATCTAATACACATATAACAAGCAATTTACAAAAGTAGGGCACCTACAACTGGCATCCCTATGCTTATACATCCATCACAACTAACTTTTAGGCCTTTCGTCCATGGCAACTTAGACAAGATATGTCAAAGTCACATGAGGGGGGTTAAAAGTTGAGAATGAGCAAGTTAACCTTAGTACTGATAAAGTCTTAGATAGTCAAGAATCTCATCCTAGTATCGGCCTCCAATGGAGGGCAAGAACATGAAACACTGGGCAAATAGACCAACCCAAATATGTTAAACGGACATATAAAATGCTGTGGATATCCCTCCAGAACTTTCAAAAATATTTTGGGCCATGGTTTCTACAAATGTATGATATAACATGTAAATAAATAACATAGCGTGAAAAAGGACAAGACCATGAATTTCGTCTGGGAAGGCAACAACAAGTTTTCATTACTAGCACAGCAAAACAGTGCATTTCACTAATCCTATATTCACAAGCTGTAAACAAATGTGAGACTAAATTGATTATTTAGAATTTATGTTAGTCATGCATCCAATATGTCATTCCCCAGGCTAGCAACAAAAGTAAAACTACCAAAAAGAGCGTAAGCCACACATGCACAAAATATGCACAATGTTTAAGCCTTCAGGGAGCTCCAGGAATTCTGGAAAATTAAAGAAAACCTATAAGCATGGGGTGAGAAATATATAAATAAGATTTACATGTTAGTATATGGGAAACACTTCATGCATCATCAAATCAAAAGCCAAATTTTTGTTTCTTACAAGCCTAATAACCAGAGTAACCAGGGCACTGCTTCCTAGCACATGACACAAAATAAGAACACTCTGATCACAATGATATCCGCAAAAATGCTCTAATATACAGCAAAATGGAACATTGAATTGATTAGCTAATAACAACAAAAGGATAAACGCGTAATTCTGATACAATAAAGGTCTATCTGTGCAAGAATTCACGTTCCTGGAAAAGGATGGTTAAATTCTTACAACATACAAAGCAATGTATATCATAGTCCATATGCACACATTTTCGTACAAGTAACCCATGCGTAAACTTCATCGATGTAAAGGAAGCAGAAATGTCAAAGTTGGGGTTCACGTGAAGTCAATCCTTAGAAAGAGCTTATCAGACTGGCCGGGTATGCAAGTACAAAGAGGACAGGTTCTAGTCACAATCATATTTAATGCGTAATTGGAATGAATTTGAACGAAATATGGAATCAAATCAAGACAAGTTGAAATTCTGATAAATGTCAAGTGCCTTGTAACTTCAGTTATACAAAGATTATTCTTAAAGAGCTGAAGAACACATGAAGACCAAGGAAAGAAAATTATTTTCATATTAAACAGTGTGCAATTCAATGCAAACTGACATTGCTGGAGGACTGAATATATCACAGGAGTAACACGCAGTCGAACGATAATCCAGACATAAGCACCTTAGAATGACTAACAATTAGCAACAAATCCTTCATAAAGAATAGTTAAAAACTGTCACCTGAATTGTAACAACTGATTTCCTATCATTCCTTTCCTAGCCCATTACGAAGGATTCTATCGACGTACACATCTTAGCGTATACACATTTACAAGTAACACTTGATACACATAAGGGCGCGTATTTGTGAATCACTAATGAAAAGCTAATCCTTCGGTGTAAGATAAACTTGGCTCGACTCTAACTCACTAATCAGAAGACTTTAACCTTCAAGGTCCTTAGGTTTTCAAAGGGAAATAGTTTAACTACTTCTACCTCTCTCTCTCTCTACCAACCTTTGAGTACGTCTACTCACTCAATTATAGGGCCCGAGGAGCAAATCGTACTTTAGGGGCAAATATGGGCTTAGAGTTAAGGCTTTCTAATCACTCAATTTCAAATCGTATGTTCTTCAAAGTTTCGATTAAAATGCCAAGGCATACAAGTGAAACACTTTTCAATTGAGCTAACACTTAACTTATCCACAAGAATACGATCCACTCGGCATACACCTTAACAAATGGTTCCTTCATCTAACCAATCAGCTCAGTCAAGCCGCATCTAACTAGGTAAACGCGCCAACATTCACATAAAACTCGCATTTGCACACAAGGCAGGGACGTATCACGTCAGCGGGAATACATTCCTAGGCAACTATATGAGATGCAAGACTTAGGTCGCGGCCTATGGTCGCAGGACCTTACTCTAATACTATCAATGTAACACCCCCCGCCCCTAGGGCTAGGGGCATTACGTTTTCTTAACTTCTTACTTAAATTATGGGGTGAAACGTACAGAGTTTCCCCCCAAAACTGACTGTTTCCAGGCTAAAAGCCTTACAATAAACCCCTACAAATCAATAGAGGCGTAAAACATTTAAAAGAAGCTCAACGGCTACACACCGGAGTTTATAACTCAACGAGCCACTCGCTCGAAGTACACCAAACAGAATAGTTCATCAATAAAGAATAAATGAAAGATACAACTTAACGGTTCACACAACCGGAGTATTGGGGTTTACATCCCAAAACATATCTAACTTTAACCAAGAAGACACATAACTAATTAGATGGTTGGCGCATACAGCCATACAGAGTGACCTTCATACCATATGCATTATATGAACTAGAATACTTGGTTTACATACATTTACAAACTAAGAATACATTACATGACTTCATTAAACACATAAGATCTCTTCAAATGGCACACACGACACCTTGCAAGCAAGAACAAATTCTATCTTGACATAACTAACTCAACTTCTTCCTATCATAAAGAAAACCTGGGGAAAAAGGGAAAAGAGTAGTGGGATGAGCAACCACACGCTCAGTGAGTGTCCCCCGACCCACTTAAAACCAAAACTGTTGTAGGCAACAATATCCTTAATTATCACATATCACGCATTCATAGTTTACTATTATATTAGGCATTCATAAAATTCCTATGGAAGGATCACTAAATATAAACTTCATTTTAACCACTCAAACATATTTCTAGGTCCCTAAATGTCTAAGTTCGTTTACTAACAAGCAGTTAAGCACGTAAGCAAGCATCGAAGGCTAAGCATAGGGATCTTTCTTTTTATAACATAATTTCTTAGCATTCCATTTAAACTATGCATGAAACCTCATTCATATGATGTGCACATAATGTTATCTCTTTTCATAATCATACTTTTCTTGGCATTTCATTCATATGATATACATAAGGCACACATAAATTTCAAGCCTCATTCAAATCTCATTCATAGGGTATGCATGAAATATGATGATAAGGCTTTCTTGTTCATGCTCGTATCTTACTTAGCATCTCATTCATGAGTTATACTTGGAATGTGCACATAATGCTTTATTTTTATTAGCATACTTTACTTAGATCTCATTCATATGGTATGCACAAGAATCTTTCTTTCTTTTTGTGTAAACACTTTACTTAGCCTTACTTGAAATCTCATTCACATTTCATTCATAAGAAAAGCACAAAACATGCACAGAAAACTTTTCTTCTTTTCTTGAAAACACTTTGCTTAGCCTCTTGAGGCCCATAAAAATTTTTTTCTCAGCCTCTTTGAGGCCTGTTTTCATTAAAGGAAATTTCTTTCATATTGGTCGCATAATGACCCTTGCAATTTTTCACATTGTATTTAGCTGGCCTCTTAATGTCCCTCTTTCTTCTAAAATACTTGAAATGACAAAATGCCAACTGCTTTTCTTTGATTATTAGAAAAATACATCTAGCATAAGATCATTGTAAGGTGCTGATTGGGTGAGATCTATTCTCAACCCCATACTGGGACCTAACGCTCACACTAAGCTCTTACTCCCAGGACGACTACCTATGACATATCAAACCATTACCCTTGTCAGGGTCTTTTAGGGTCTCCTAGTAACCGGATGTATTCCCTAGGCTAACATCATTCATAACATATTGTCCAAAGCACAGTATCCTAGCTAATTGAAAGCGTATGGGCCATAACGGCTAATAATTTTGCTGCCTCTCACAGCGAAATCTTTTTTCGTACATCGCACTTTCTTTTTAATCAAATTCTTTAGGGATTCCCCCATTCAAGCGAGTTCACTCCCAAAACGAAGTTCGTATAGCTAAAATAAGCCATTGATTGCTAACAGTCATAGCTACTATTGTATTGAAACATGAGAAATATCCTTTTTCAAAACAACACCTTCACACGCATAATGCATCTTAATAACATCAAAGGGGAGGGATTTGCACATAATACATTTAAGCACTTCATAATCATTTCAACAATACAATGAGCCACACACGGCCTCGCAATTCACACGATTACGGTAATCACAACCCAGACTCCCTCCACACATAGCAACCGACCACAGGTCCTCGAACCACTCATAGTTCTACCTCAAACTATCCAACTACCATCTTGGTTTCAATTTCACAACCTAATATCCTAATCATTATGATATACTAAAAAGCGATACATAAACTTGCTCAACTTACCGATGCTTAACTTACCGAACAAACAAATAACAATTAGCAGTGCACTGCAACCAACGGTTATAACCATACACACATATATATATACATTCATACGACCTTAACTTGAAACGGACGTTTAGTAAGCTAAGTTAAACTAACTAAGCATGAAACACAATTACATTCATGTATTTCTGTTAAGGAGTGTAAAAAAGCTCAGTTCGTCATTCAAACGTTATTTCCAAAGCTATTTCGTAAGCATAATTCAACTAAATAGAGAAGTATCGATTCGAGGCATTTGTTCCGAAGTTACTTTTTAAGCCTAATTAAGCCATTTAAGCATAATACGATTCAAGGGATTCGTTTATTATATTGAAGTTACTATTCGAACCTAATTAAGTCATTTAAACATAATATGATTCAAGGCATTTGTTTATTATATCGAAGTTACTGTTCGGAACTAATTAAGTCATTTAAACATAATACGATTCAAGGCATGGATTAACTAATTAAGCACGCATCGAATCAATGTATTCATTTATCATTTCAAAGCTACTAATAAGCATGTATTAACTAAACTAACATATACTAATTCGAAGTCATTTTCAAGGTTAATTAGCTTAAATTAACATATAGCGATTCAAAGCAATATTGGGGCGTTTCAAGGCTATATCTTCGGGCATGAATTGATTACATTAACATGCATTGATGTCGTTTACTCACAAAATACGTAATTCACTAAACATAAAAAATCACCAATTCTGTCATTTTAACGGCATACTTTCTGCCCACCTAAGGAGGTCATTTTAACCCAATTTAAACAGCATCTTAGGCACTTCAGACAATCCAATTGGCATGTATCAATTTAGGGTGAGGCATAAAATCGGTTCATTTTTGGCACCTATTATACACGCGTAATCGAGGTTGATTCAATTAAAATAAAACATGCACGATCAGTCTCCATGTTCACAATCAATCAATCTAAGCCTAAACCAACGTGCATCATCACTTTAGGCTAAAAACGTTTTCGAAACTACTAATACTTAGAAGGCGAGAAACACCCATCTCGAATCCAACTAAGGACCCGTTCTAAGGGCTCTTGGGACTGATTTGAGTGCTCACGAACTCGAAATTTCCCCCTTTCTGCTGCCAGACCCAGACCCGAGGCAACCACGTAGATTCGGTTTCTGCCCTATTTTCGTTGCTTACTGACATTGTTGCTGCCAGTTGTTGCCGGAATCGTGCCTGGCTACAGGAATCGAACCCCACCGGAACCCTCGCCATCGGCCTCCGCCATCACCGTATCTGGCCTGATCTCGATGCCTCCCCATTTCAGTTCACTCGATCTCTCTCCCTCTCTCTCTATTTTCGGCCGTGCCAGGGCCGTCGTGGAGGGAAGAGCTGCGGTTGACCCTCGCCGGCGGCAGCACCACCGCCTCCCTCTCTCTCTTTCCTCTCCTCTCCTCTCCGATGTGAGGTCTCGGGGCTGGGGTTTTGAGAAACCCCTCCTTGCTCGCAATTTTGTTAAAGAAGGGGGCTTCGCCCCCCTTTTTGTTATATTACTTTTTTTTGTGTTGTTTTGGCTTGGTCTCACTTGCTAAATCCAGCTCGATCTGGTCTTGCTAATCTCAATACTTCGTATTCTATACCCCAAATTAATAAATGTTCGATTTATTAAACCTCGAAACTAATTCTAATGTTGACAACCTAATCGTAGTCGGGTTCTGACTCGATTTAGTGTTCGTTAATAATCTATATTAATGCATACTAACAATCATTGAAGATTTTCAAAATAATAATAATAATAATATTAATAGCGACGGAAACATTCTTTTTAATAAAATTATCGTTCACATAAGCACATCAATAATAGTTTAACTTTTATAGTTAATAAAAATACGAATTTTTAAGACATAGTAGGTAAGACAGTTAGGTTAACTTAAAATAGAGAAGGCGGGTCTTACAACTGCCCTCTATTACGCCCCTCTCCCTCAGCAAATCTACACCTCCCCTCATCCCCACCAATACGCACTGTGGACCCCTCATCCAAACTAAACTCTGACTCCAACGATAACTCCGAATCACTAGCTCCCTCACCCTTATTGTGGGGCTCATACTCCATACCTGAGCTATCTTCCCCCATTTTGCCTTCTATTAGACACCTCATCTCGTCTCTCTCCCCATCATTACAAAGAATACGATCTTCACGGTCATATGTCTTTCGCCTCTTTTGACGTTTAGCCTCCATCTCTAGCTTCATCGACGTCCTCCCTGTCATAATTCTCCTGCTACGATGTCCCATCTCCTTCACCTATTCAAAACAAACCACCTCATCAGCAGAAATATGGTTACGACATCTATATAACCACATTAATGACTACAACATCAGCCACCAACGTTCACATCATAATTCCAATAAGAATCAATCCAAGCATGATTCAAACACAAGTACAAACACAATATACAATACAATCTGATCACACCCACAACAACCCTATCTCCAACTTACATTTCCCTGATATCCACACACAACATACAGGTCACTATCCTCACATTTTGACATATTGCAAGGTTGTACTACCCACACTGCACTAATATACATCCCTGGATGACATATTCAGTAACTTGGGATATCTAGGGAACCACAAAAACAAATAACAACCACCGTCTCATGCTCTGTACTAACCTAATACCACACAAGGTCTGCACTACAATTTACCAACTTCAACCATGACAAGGCACAACCTTCATCCCCTAAGACACCGCAAACATAGTGCACACAAACCTCCACTCACAAAAGTAGCAAGCACACCTCTATCACTTCAAATATTTCTAACACCTAACCATCAAAACCACCTATGGGGGTAAATATTACTACTCATACAAAACCATCCCAACTAAAACAAACCGCACATCTTCAAACCCTAACTCACTAATAGGGTAAGCCAATCCACAATAACAAAGATTTCCACATACATTTTGATAAATTACAACATAATGAACCTAGTACTCCCTAACAACCCACACAATTTGCCAATACCTTTGCCAATTTCATAAATTGAAGAGTTGGGTACTTGTGAGTACGCAAATTCCACCTACAACTGTGGCTCTCCACCCCGCTCCACTGAATTACTACTCGGATTAGTCTTCCACTTCCTAATATCTGCACCAATCACGCCTCCATGGAGTTGGATAGCATAAAATTCACCTAGTTCCTCCCTCTCGTTCCTCTATCTTTTGTTGTTTTAGGAGTCCAGACAAAACTTGGGCGTTTTTTTGAAAGCACACAAATTGGAGCTTTCCTCATTCAAGTCTAATGAGGAGTACACTTGTATGTTCGCATAGTTCAAGCCCCTCCACCCTGACAAGTCTACTCCAAAGCCTATCACCCCTCCATTATAAAATAACACTTCAGAGTTATCATAACATCTATACATAATTACAAAAAATTTCCAACACTTGCTTGTGATTTTCCCGTAAAAAAAGACTTAACAAAGTATATTTGTTTCGAAATAAGAAACTTGGTGCCGTTAATGTAGGAGGAATCATAAAGGGTTAGCCTATAAGTGAACATCATTGCTTTTTGCTCTTACAAAAGGTTAAGGCAGAGAAATGCGAGACTGGCTCCAATACCTCAGTTGATCCCATGGTTAGGGCAAGTCATTCTAGTTAGGGGTGAATAGCATGACAATTAAAATTTTTACTAAATTTAATTTGCAAAGAGATCCAGTGACAAAAGTTAAGCAAGGGTGTACGCGGGCACGACAGGTCTAATGTCTGATTAATCAATACAACATAGAGCATAGTAGTAACACAAGTAAAGATTCAAATTAAGAAAATAAAGAGAGCTAGAGTTGCTTAGAAACTATGAGGTGCATTGAAAGTAAAGGAGGCAAGGCATCATATGTGTTTACGAAATTCAAGCTCTCCAAGGGCTATGTCTTCACTTAAGAGCCCCCCTCCCCCCCCCCAAAGATTTTTAACAATTACATTAACATCTGAGGTTCTAGAGCCACTAAATTCAATTCAAAATCTCTTATTAATTTGTATTTTTGAGGGGGTATCTATGATGCTGCTGAAATCAAATCACTTATAATTGACCTAACTGATATTTATCCTAAGAAAAGCAATAAATGGAAAAAACATGCGAATAAACATGCAATAAATGGCTAGAATAGAGATTCAGGGCCAAGATGAAACTTGCTCTAATACCAAATACGATGTATTTCCTCACTAGCAAACCCACATTCAAGGTTGAAGTGTAAGCAAGCTAAGAAGGATATGAAAACAGAAGCTGGTATTCAAGGGAACCCGGTTAGACTATATTAGGGTAGATAGTTTTTAAATTGAAATATGGATACATAAACACCACCATGAATCAGTTTAGGGCCCTTAATCCTTCTTAGGATATAGAAACACCACCTAAGGAGTGATTAAGACTCACTAGAGTACCACTTTACTCGGCCTAAGTAAGGATAAGCTAGTTTGAGTGTTTGGATAGAAATTGGGAGTTAGGAGCAAAGCTCGACTGAATTCTGATTTATTCCATGTGTGATGCAATCAGAAAGCTAGCAGTCACTTAAACAAGCTCCTACCCAACTCCTAGTTGTTTAGGGTTTCCTTAGTCATTGGAAAACCTCTAACCTAGCTTATGCAGAATAGAATGCAAACTAATATTAGCTTATCTTATGTATCCCACTTGTGTCTAGCTAATTACATGCTTCATTATGCTAAACTCAAGCTTGACATGTCACTAGAATCCTAATCCATCCACTTGCATGTGTGGGAGAGACAAATGGCTGTTGATTTGATCCAAATGGTGATCGTCTAATCAGAATCAACTGTTATCTTTATCTCTCCTCCTAGTGGCCAAGGAGCCTTCCAAAGCTGCAAAAGTG
This sequence comes from Carnegiea gigantea, assembly GCA_029747015.1. Taxonomy (NCBI): domain Eukaryota; kingdom Viridiplantae; phylum Streptophyta; class Magnoliopsida; order Caryophyllales; family Cactaceae; genus Carnegiea; species Carnegiea gigantea. Next base: position 218,506 of record JAKOGI010001411.1, on the reverse strand, counting down.
GCAATGATGATGTTCTTGGTATTGTAGGCTAGCAAGTAAGTAGGGAATTTGGTGATCAAAGCCTCCCTTTGAAGAGATTCAGCCGTTGATTAAAAAATAGTCAAATTGGCAAGTTTGGCACCAAAAAGGAACAGCTTGGTTGCTTGACGTCTACTTGATTTAGAATGGATTTCAAACCATAAATGACTTCACTAGTATGTCAATAATCATCTCAAGTAAGAAAATAAGGTCTAAATCAGGGTTAAGGGGGTGAACCAATTGAAAACTCAAACCGGGTCAGAATAGAGCTCAATCTGGAATGGCTGACTTGTAGGGGCAAAAGCTTCATGAAGTAACTGATTTAACTTGGTTTTCTCTTCATGGCTTGTTATTTGAGGATGTTAGGTAACATCCCATGCAAAACTATCAGCCGTAAACCTCTTGGAAGCTTTGGAAATCAAATAAACAAAATCGAGTCTTTGCAAAGGTTCATACCCAGGTAATGTGTAATTTTATAGGAGCAATGCTTGGGCTAAGGCTTGAGGTTTGGTGCTTGAACTTGCACTCCCTGGATCATTTTGAGGTGTTGAATGTTGTACAAGTGCTTGATCTTCATCAAAATGTGGTTGCATTAACAAAATTAAATACTAAGCTACTCTTAAGCACTGCCAAAAAGAAAAAAGGCCATGCTTCCACTCTTATTGAACCACATATGACTAAGTGTAGCAGAAAAATAAGCAAAAATGAGCTCATAGAATTATCCCCAAGAATAGTAAGTGATGAAAAATATAACCACTCTTATAAGAGTGCCAGTAACTAGGGATATCCACGTATATTAAGCGTGGAGACATGTATCTCGTAAATAGGGCAAACTTAGCACATATATTAAGTGTGGTAGCTATATTTTTTAATTTTTTGAAATGTATTTTCAATTAAACCATCAAATCAAATCACCATTGAATAAGAAAAAAAGAAAAGCATTCAGAGTTTAGTCGATCATGCCCACTGCCCAGACTCCTATCATCCTTTATCGCGTGCCCCTCATATTTTCAGAAAACCCTAGTGTTCTTATTGCTGCGGCTCACGGTTGGGTTTGGTGGCACCGGTGTTGCTACTTGACAGCAGAGGTTCCGACAGTGGTTTTGGTCATTCTTGTATGCTCCACAGTGGTGGTTTTGCCCAGACAACGCATCCTTACATACCCCTTCCCCTGCTTCTTGTCCCCTTTGATTCAAGTGACCCATATGATACCAGCGTACCCTGCTATTAGCGGCAAGGATTATTCCAGTAGGTTAAACGTCTGAATTCAACAAGGTTTTACATGGCAAGGATTATTTCTTTCGGACCACTGATAATTTAGTTCAAATTCTCCATAATTTGGTAATAGCGAAATTTAGTAAACTCATTGCATGAGAAATGCATTGTCAATGCTCATTCAATGTCAACAGCTTATAATGTGTGCAATTGAAACATGGTCAGCCCCTTAAGCTTTGACCTGACATTGTTGTTGTGTAATTTTGGAGATTAACTGCAAGTTTTGAAACTCCTACATGAAATTTTGGCCTTTATTGGTTCTATTTTGTCTAAAATACTACTAAAACTTCGGCACCAACCAAGTGTTCAATGAAATGTCTATGTCAATTCTGCCTTATTTTCATAACAATGCACTTAATTCTTTAAGTTTGATGCTATTTTATTTGCCATATTATTGTCAGTTCAAGAGTATTTGTGGATGGTCACCATTCCATGACTCCTAAAATGACCAAGTTTTAGTTAAGAAAGGTTTGGATAGGCCGAGAACGTGATTTTTCTGGGTCTTATGCTTTTTTTTTTTTGAGTTCTTGTTGGTTATTTATTTTAGTTCATGTGCATTGTTGTGCTTCTGATGCTTGCTAATTGTGAGGTGATGTTGTGATGTGTCATTTCATTTTTGTTGTATAACTCTTAGAGATTGAATGGCTTTTGACGTATATAGCTTGAATGACATAAATTGAGTTTAGATTAGAATATGAGTGATGTAAAAAAAAAAAAAAAAGGCTACTCATGGTTGAGCTTTGGAATAATATCAAGATTTGATCACCTGGCATTTTTTCCTATATTATGGAATAATCTTAAGATTTGAGTGTTTTGTATGAGTTATTTCTGGGTCATTTACTTGCTTCAACAAGAGTCCTCTACCCTCCCATGTGGTGGTGTTATATTGAGCTATGAGGGAAGTTTGTGAATTACTCATTGGCACTGATGAGTGGAGTAGTGGACACTGCCTCATCAATCACAAGCTATTTTTTTGCACCTAACGGGGGCGGGGGGAAATGTTTATGAATCACTCATTTAGGTTGATGAGTGGACGTAGGCCCTTAATGGTCACATGGTATTTTTTTTTTTCCTATTTATTCTGCTAGTCGTCAATGAAAACTAATTGGGGATGTGAATTGTTATTTTGCCTTGAGAGACAGGGAAGGTCTTATCTGTACAGATTTGCATGGCACTAAGGTTGCATTGCTTGTATAGAAGGGAGCAGATTCCTGGGTGAAGTACTGGATTATGATTAATGTGTAAACGGGTCAGTATAGATATTGTGTGCAATGTGCTCACTAATATGTTAAATCTATCACTAGACTTTTTTGTTTTGTATGTTCTGATACATAGAAGAAAACTTCAGTTACTTAAAGATTTTGCTTCTTCAGAGTGTAGCAAATACAGAGCCTGTGCAAGGAAGTTGCGGGCATCACGTACAAAATGCCATTGGGGCTGATTAGGCCATTCTTATAACTCATTATAGACTCCTCGCTTCCTGTAAGGACTTCGGACTTGGATCATCAAGGTGCATTACTGCATTCAATGTGCATTCTGCAACATTTCATCTGATTCTTCCATACTAGTATTATCTACCAGTTTCAACCATGTAGTGCCTCTTTTTGCTAGTTGTTATCGATAAAGTGCATGGTTATTTTACCTTACCATTACCATGTTAAAACATGAAATTTGGTCCATTTCATGCATTCGTGTCAAGTTCAGATTCCATGATATGTTTATAGGAGAAACCTGATGGATGTAAAAGACTGTGTTAGAAGCTTTTATTTGTTAGTTCCTAAACTTCAATTTTTAAACATATTACAAATCACCAAATTAATGAGAATTATGTGACATCGGAATGGACCTGGAATATAATTTTTAACCTTTGAGATATTATCACTATATCTCAGTTCTTGCTGTGCATTAATCCTAGATGCCCATGAACGTTTGACTCATGAGTCATGCCTCTTCACTATGAAACCTGTAATTAGACTGTTGTTTCTGAGATCACTTCTTTTCTGTTATTTCTGTTGCTTTATGTATCCCAAGTTACCAACATTTGCGATAGCTCTTAATTTATAGCTTATTTTGGTGTTCAGGCGTCGGTTTCTTAAGAATGTATTTTCATAGGCATAAAAATTTGGCTGGGAGAGACTAGAAGTCCCATGTCTCTACCTATGCATTGGAGCAACTTCTTCAATTGTCATGGAAATTTCATTACTTATAAAGGCTAATGGATATTACAGCTTGCAATCTTCTTAATCAGAAGTTTTTTCCCCCCCTCTTACTGGTGTTGTTTGTTGTACTTGACTTTAATGTATGGGTTTGGTGGTTTTAGGTTGAACCCAAGGGCAGCATATCACAAAATCAGATGTGAAGTTTGGGTTCGTGAAGTGTTCCTTGGAATTATAGATTTTAACACCGTCAATCTCATTCATTGTATTTAGGTTCAATCCTATATATGTGTATTGCAAATAAACTTAACTTTTAGGTAGTGAGCGGATACTTTATAGGCATGTTGAAATCAATTTATTAGGAGTTGTTTGCATAGATTTCGTACTTTTTATTATGTGGTTGAATAATAGCTATTTTTCAACTTAATTGATGAGAATTGATTGGCGCATGGTTATAATGTTATCATACTTTTTTGTCTCATTTAAATTTTGGTCAAACACGTACTCTCTCTCTTTCTCCCCCCTCTCTTTAGACATACATACACATACACACACACACACAAACACACATACACACACACACACACACACAGATATATATATATATATATATAATCACAATGCATTATTAAAAATAAATTATTTACATTTTTCAAAACAATGACCTGTTATTTCTTTTATATTAAAATTTTCCCACCAAAATTAGTTATCCTCTTAAGTTATTTGAGAGTTAGTTATCAAATGTATAACGTCACACTTATAAGTGAGGAAGTGGTGAAAATGATTTTTCGCTCAAAGGGTACTCTGGCCACGGATACAAGTGAGGGGAATTTGCTACACCTATAAGTGTGGTAGATGATGTAGGCTTCTACGAATGTACGCGTCGGTACTACACTATCTGCCATGCTTATTGAGTGTGGCAAATTTTTCTCCACTGATTCCCTATGCACGCTTACCTTAAATGTGGCGAACAAACCCTACCAGGGGTATAAGTGTGGAAGGAGGCAATTTTAAGCCTAGATATATGCTACGTTTCTTGTAGTGACTAATCTAAGAACCCTAAAGCTAAGCTAAATGTTCTTAAAACTTACTTGAACACAAAAAAGGGGTTTACAAAGGCATGCAGAATTAGGGGCTGGCATGGCCATGCCAAGCCTTAGAAAATGGCAGCAACAACAGGAGTCTCCTTGCTCGTGTCGCCTTGTTGTCCTTTTTTTCATGTTTATTTCTTTCTCACTTTTTGTGATTGGCTAACCTAGTTGTGCTTTAAGGTTATCCCGCGACATCTTCAAAGGTAAATCTAGATTCAAAACTTTATGCACGATTTGTAACCATATTTTGTTATTTGTGCAAGTCTCTTTATTACCTGAAAAATAAAGAAAACATTAATAAACATCCCACATTAACAATTTTTACGACCTAAATAGAAGTGAGATAGGGTGTGCAATCAACAAATTTTGTGGTGGAGTGAAATTCAATTTGATGGATACAAATATCAGTTTATCATAGACTAACTCAATGTCAAATTAATCGAGACTTCTAGGTAGGTATAATTATGCTTTTCCTAAAGATTCTTTTTCCCCCCGCGTGTAATAGGGCTACCCAAATAGGTATTTAGGATACAAAGAAACCTTCCCTATCTGCATGTTGTGCTCACGAATATAGGACCCTAAGTGTCCAAGACACGACAGAAATTCATGGGATTGTGGTGTTAGTATAATCTCTTGATCATGGCCAACAAAGGTCTTACCATTCGCATGCCATCATGTCATATATTTATAAAGATATTCATAACTCTTCATGAAAGGATAGCTTTCTTTCATAAATACCACTTCAAAAGAGACATACCTCTTCATAACCTTTCATTAAAAGGCATAAGTTAGTTAATCATCCAAGCTAACTTGTATCCCTTCATAAATAATTAATCATATTAATTATTTACCAAAAGGTGCATTGCAATACTTAATTATGAAGATAATTAATTGTTATATAGGCATAACTCAAAAATATATTCCTATAACCATGTTTATGGAAATAATTATTTTATTAAATTTTCATTTAATGGAAAATACTCCAACATTTTCAGCAAGCATAAGCTCCCCTTTATGAGCTCTCAAGTGCTTCTCTCTGAGTTTTAACTTTAAAACCAATTCATGAACTCTTAGGGAATCAACAATATGAGTTCTAACTCTGGAACAAGTTCTTAAACTCTTATAGGATCTGCAGTCTAAGTTTTAGCTCTAGTTTTCCTTCTTGAACTATGAAGGCAACACTCAATTACTTCATATGTCTAAGCTCTCTAAGTAACAAATTTCGACAAGAGTATGAATCAAGTGATGTGTAATTCTCACTTCAAGTGGACACTTAAAGATGCGAGTGAAGTTCTAGTCACATTGCTTGCATAACTGCACTTATTCGGCAACATGGTCTTGTATTTATACCTTCCCCAAAAAAGACCATTAGAGAAGCGTAGTGGTCATTATAAACTATCCGTGAATGTTGAATGTTTAGCTTGTGATTTTTAAAACGCACCATTCTTGTAAAGTATAAGTATTGTATAATGCTCATATCAGTTTTCAATTGGTACAATACATCTCATATCGTAGTGGGTTTTAAAAAGCAAGAGTGTTTTTCAATAAAATAAACCAAATATTTGAAGCCCACTTAATATTTTTCTTACTTTTTTCACAAAAGTAGGCTAGTCCATTTGATCGTTCCCAGCTAAAAAAGGTTAAGTCTAAAGCTATTAAAAAAACCCTCACCTAGCTCTACCGTACCCCCCCTCCAAGATAAATAGACACAAAGGGGAAAAAAAAACCCTCATTTTTCCAATGTCCCAACCCCCCACCATTGTACTATGCAATAAAACATCTAAGCCCAAACTCTCTTGACATTGTTTCTCTTCTTCCACCCTCACCTCTCTTCTTTGGTAGCTGCTCCTCCTTATCTCTCTATTTGTTACTCCTTATCCCTGTCTGGTTGCCCTTTTATCCCGTATTCTATTTTCATCAAAAAACACCTAATATTGATCTAGTTTGATTCATATCTCACGGGTACATTTTGACTATACGCGTTATACTGTTTCCAAATGATATGAGATGTACTGGAAGTATATCGACGAGATGGTGCGGTCTTTTAATATTGTATTCTAGTTCAAAGCCTTTAACCCTTTTTAAATGTGGTGTTTGGTGTTTAATGATTGAGGATAATTCTTGTGTTTCTTGGGCTGATTGCTTGGGCCAAATTTTGCTTGAACTGCTAGGTGTTTAATGTCTCTATCATTGCTCACCAAAGTGGAAAAATTGCCTTCTTTTTCTTCCTCCTTGGCAGTGACAACTTTGCTGTTGGCTGGCTCCCTTTAAGGCAAACTTTGACATTCGTACTTAGAAAATATTCAAACTTTGAATGAAAATCTCCTTCAGTTGTGATCTCGCCTTATAAGATCCAAATTCATCTCATGCATTGAAACCAGTGTATGACGTAAATATTTTACAAAGTATAATACGAGAATAATAATAGATGGTGATGGAAAATATTTATTTTTAGAAGTATAATGCATATTAAACTTTCCGTCAAAAGTATTATGCAAAGTTTAATAAATGAGGCTTACTTTTTGACGTAATTTTTGACGAAAAAGGTGAATATTTTGTTGGAAATTACATCCTTTAAAAAACTACTGGTCAAAATGGCCATTTCGATCGGCCCGTCAAAAATGCTAATGGACAGTACTGATGGATTAATAATCCATCAATATGATCCTGATGGTAATTTGGATAGACTGTCATATGTTTTGACGGAAAAGATTACCCATCACAATGTCAATGATTTGAGATATCAGGTTGGTGCCAAAGTTTTGACAGAAATTTCTGATGGAATCCGTCACAAATGGTGATAGAAGTACTTTTTTCCGTCACAATTTTTGACGGGGTTCGTCAAAAATCTGTCACATATTTGTCTTAAATTTCAAAAAAAGAAAATATTTAACTTTAGAGGATGATAGGTGGAGCAATTTTGTTTTGTTCACATATTCAAAAAATTTCAAAGTTCAAATCTGAAATAAATATTGTGAATATAAGTTTGAACTTCATATAATTGTTTTTCTTCATTAGAACAAAATATATATACACATTGAATTTTTTTGATCACAAAAATATGAAAACATTACAAATAGCCCAATCAATTGATACACTCTAACACCAATACAAAGTCTATAATAAATTTACAGAAATACTAAACATAATGTCCTTCCCCCACATTTCTTTTGCTTAAACTTAACCGATCAAAATGAAAACCAAAGAAAAAAAAAAAAAAGACCAAGACGTGTACAAAAAATAATCTAAAAATTACAACAAAATGTACAAATCGACCATAGATGAATGCTTCCATTGAAGGGGAAAAAAGGGAGAAAATTTGTGTTGATTTCTCTCAGTCTCTCCATTCTCATGTATTCTTATGATTTTCCATGAAAATGAAGACGCCTTTGCTGAGATCTCAATTCAACAACCTGAAATTCCAATAAAAAAATTAATAGAAGCTTTTTGATGTCCAAAACATTTATGGTTGGATTTGTAATTTGAAATCCAAACATTTTAATTTTAGTTCTTGGATTTCAAATAGAAATTGTACTTTTGTGATGACAAATTTTAGTTTTGAAAATTTCAAGTTTTAATTCTTGAATTTGGCATTTGAAATTGTTAAATTTCAAATCCCAAATTAAAGATCTGAAAAATAGAGACATGACGCTAGAGAAAGAGAGAAGGACATAATCAAAATTTTCAAATCTGAGATATTGGAGAAGAGTAAGATTATCAAATGAGAAGTCTAAATCTAACCTAGATTGTTACTCAAGGTGGAGATACATTGATCTAGAGGTGGAGCTGCTTCAATAGCTTCCTTCCTACTTTAATGGCAGATTCAAATCTATTTGGTGGTTGTGCCATGGTGGTGGTGGAATGATGGTGATGGAATTGTGGGCATAACCGCACAACAAAGATAGCTTTTGCATATATGTTAAAGTGAAAGAAAGAGTAGCCATGGATGGTTCAAGAAGGAGAGAGGAAGGAGAAATCTAGAGGGAACAGGGAAGCGGTACGTAGAGGGGGTGGAAGGGGGCGCTGTTCCGGGAGGGGGGAAATGTGGGGGATTAATTTTGGAAAGGAAAATTTGGACGAGTCCAGAATTAAGGGAAGAGAGATTTTGACTGGGTAGAGATCACTGGTAAAAAATAAAAATTTGTCAGTGTTTGTGACGGCCCTATCAAAACCTCCGCAATATTTTTTAACGGACCAACTTTCTATTAAAATCTTCCGTTAGAAATTACATCGAGATCTGCCCGGCCTGACACATCGTCAAAATCCTTGATTTTCCGTCAAAATTTTTGACAAATCAACTTTCCATCAAAATATCCTCGTCAAAAATTACCTCGAGATACGCATAACCTGACACATCATCAAATTCCTTAATTTTTTGCCAAAATTTCAGTAAAGATTTTTGACGGCTCAACCTTCTATCAAAATATTCCTTCAAAAATTACATTGAGATCTGCACGACCTAATACATTGTCAATATCCTTAATTTTTCACCAAAATTTCCGACGCCTCAACTTTCTGTCAAAATAGTCCATCAAAAATTACATCAAGATCCGCACGACCTAGCACACTATCAAAATCCTTGATTTTTCGTCAAAATTCCCGTCAAAATTTTTGACGGATCAATTTTCCGTCAAAATTTAAATGTAATTTTGTAGTATATAGTTGTTAACATTCAGAGCCACAAACCCATATTCTAAATAAATACGACATAATAAATAATAAAGAAATAGGCAGTGATTTAATGTGAGTAATTAAAAGAGTTAGAAATGCTTGCAGAATATGAACTGAACTTATTATGATGGAAGATAAGGCATAGTATGTGCTCACAAAGATCACCCTTCTTAAGCACTTCATCTTCATCTAGGAGGCTATTCCTTAGGATTTCAGTACTTACATTAAGTTTTTGGGTTATAATACAGTTGACTTCAACTCAGAACCCCTTCTTAAAGTCTTAAGGAATTACAATGCCAAAATCTAACTCTAGAATCCCCTTTCCTAGTCTTTTACGGAGAGCAACTATAAATTTTAACTCTAGCTCCTTCTTGAACTCTAAGAGAATATTAGAATGAATCTAACCACAGAAATCATTCCTGAACACTTCAAGAGCAACTAGCATATGAATTCTTAGCTTTATACCTCACAGGTGGCTGCAAAAGGATTGTTATGATTAGAGTGCGGTAGAATTCTTCAATGACAAGAGAAAACTTCAAGATTTGGGTGGAGTTTTTGTAATAGCTCAAGTATAATCTATGTTAGTTACTTTGGTTAATCATAATTTTAAAAAGTTAAATCTTGTATTTCAACTTAGCATTTGTAATATTTTATGCAATTATAGATTAAGACGACAAAGTGACCTCCAAATCAAATTTCACAATGCGATGTATAAGATCATCCAATACCTATAAATAAAGAAAATAAAATAGTAGAATTATGAAAGTGATTACGAATTATACCCTTCACAAGAGATACTAATTAATAATAATTTATACATTTTTGGGGTGCGGCCCTTTTCCAAACCCTGCGTGAACGCAGGATGCTTGTGCATCGGGCTGCCCTTTTTTGGTTGCTCAAGCTTTGTTAAATAAAATAAAATAACAAAAATTAATTAAATAACTCAATAATATTAGACATACATTTGTGAAGTAAGTAATCAAAATACAAGAATTAAATTTACTAAATAGTAAATAATGAGTTTGGTGTATTGCTGTGTTAGTTTGAGGGAACAATAAGCCCAAATAAGACCCAACTAGTGAATTATTTGCAATGGTTTAGCGAGAGAGAGAGAGAGAGAGAGAAAGAGAGAGAGAGAGAGAGAGAGAGAGAGAGAGAAAGAGAGAGAGAGAGAGAGTGCTTAAGTTGAAATTTCGAGGGGAAAACTAAAACAAACTAAATAATAGTAAAAATCAGGGCAAGCATCAAAACTTTATAGTTAACTTCTACCTCTTTCCACCCATCCCTTTCAAGCACTACACCCCCTGTGCCTTGCTCTGCCCAGTCCAACTCCTTGTTCCACTGCTGCCTTGCAATTGCTATAGATTAGCAGCACTGCCAGTGCCATCAATCTCGGCCAAGCACACGTTTGCACGACCTGTAACTACTTTCCCTCTTTCTTGCTTTGCTACTTATATTGCACTTGAAGGTGAAACCCTCAACCTCTCTTTTTTAATTTCCTTGTCAATGTAGTTAATAAATGTGTTCTCTTGATCTTGAATAAGTATTTTTTCCACATTAATTTGGAGTTTAATTTCCATGATTTTTAGTTTTAGTTAGATGATTGAATGTTTATGGATGACTATGGAAGAGTGGTGCAAACTTGGGAATATGCTTTTGAATAAACTTATTTTATTTGAGATTGGAGAAATTGTGTGCTATTTTGAAAGATATTTGTTACAGTAAACAAGGAGCTCACTCGAGAAGAAGAAAGAGGAACTTGATGATTACTGCGGCAAATATCTGGGTAGAAATGAAATAGAGAAAAAAAAGGGAGAGAGAGAAAAGAGAGAGATTGAACAATATTCCTTGCCATTTTCATTCACGGTGCAAACATATAAATGCATTGTTCCATTACCCAAGCTCCTATATTCCCACTGCCTTCGCCAACAAACTGCCAGCTCAGCTTCCTTAACTAACTACCAAAATAGAAAAACAAGTTTCTAGAATTAAAGCTACTGAAATTAGAACTCCCTACATCAATGCCCCTTCCTTAAAAGCCTTGACCTCAAGGCTGAAAGTTAGGATATCTCTGTTCCAACACCAGCATATTCCCAGCTGGCCTGGTCCTCAGATAACCCATCCCATTGAACTAGATACTGCGCAGCTGCAACATTTCTCCTCTTCACCATTTTCCTGGCCAATACCTTGATTGGTACTTTGGAGTCTGCTGTGTTAGTCCCCTGTAACCAATTGGGTATGAATGGTTGGGCAGGTAGGGTCCCCACAAAAACCTTAAGCTGGGACACATGAACTATAGGATGTATCTGAGATGAATCAGGCAAACTTAATTTGTAAGCAACAGGTCCAATCTTGTCCACAACTTGGACTGGACCAAAGTATTTTGGCCCTAACTTCTCATTAGTTCGTCTTTGCACACTCATTTGCCTGTAGGCATGCAACTTCAACCACACCTAATCTCCCACCTGAAACACTCTATCAGACCTTCCTTTATTAGCTAGTTGCTTCATTCTTTCTTGTGCTTTCAGTAAATTCAGATGTACCTGCTTAAGCATTTTCTCTCTTCTTTGCAGGGTTCTATCTACTGCCTTATTACTGGATTCCCCAGGAAGGTAAGGTAAATGAACTGGAGGCTCCTGATTATACAACACTTCAAATGGAGTCCTTTGAATAGCAGATTGAAAGGTGGTATTATTCCACCATTCAGCCATAGGAAGCCACATCACCCATTCTTTAGGATTTTGGACACACATACACCTCAAATAATTCTCCAAGCATCTATTGAGAACCTTCGTTTGGCCATCAGTTTGAGGATGATAAGCTGAAGACAAGAGGAGTTCCACACTAAGGACAGAAAGTAATGCCTGCCAAAAACAGCTGATGAAGATGGTGTCTCTGTCACTAACAATGCTCCTTGGAAGTCCATGCAACTTATATATGTTATCAAGATAAACTTGGGCTACAATTTTAGCAGAGTAAGGATGGGAAAGGGCCACAAAATGTGCATACTTACTAAGTCTGTCCACCACCACCAGAATAACTTCCTTTCCTTGTGATTTGGGCAAACCCTCAATGAAATCCATGGAAATATCTACCCATACTTCTTCAGGAATAGGTAGGGGTTGTAGCAACCGTGGATATGCACTGTTATCATACTTGTAAGCTTGGCAGACAGTGCATTGCCTGATAAACCCTTGTACTAACTTAGTCATTCCTTTCCAAAAAAATAGCTGCTTGAGTCTTTTGAGGGTAGCATCTCTACCTGAATGGCCACCCTGGGGTGAGGTATGTACCCATTGCCAAATTTTCTCCATAAGGGCCTCATCTAACCCCACCAGCAACTTCCTTTGTCTTCTAAGTTGACCATTTACGAGCTGGTACTTTGGAAATAAATCAGAATTGTGCTGTTTTTGCTGAATAATGTGCTGTAAATGAGGATCATTAGACCAGGAATGTTCAAAAGAGAGAGCCATCAACAACAAAGAAGCACTAGAAACCCTAGATAAAGCATCTGCCACTATGTTTTCTACTCCACTCTTATATTGGATGATGTAATCAAACCCCATCGGCTTGGATAACCAAAACTGTTGAAATGGGGTTGTAATTTTTTGTTCAAGCAAATGTTTCAGACTCTTTTGATCCATTTTGATGATAAAGGGCCTACCAAGGAGGTATTGTTCCCATTTTTGCCCGGCAAAAACAATGGCTAATAGTTCCTTTTCATAAACTGAGAGTTTCTGCCATTTAGGCGCAAGCTTTTTGCTGATGAAGGCTATAGGATGCCTCCCTTGCTGCAAGACAGCCCCAATTCAAAGCTGGAAGCATCAGTTTCTACTTCAAATGGCTTATCAAAGTCAAGCAAGGTTAATACTGGAGCTGAAAGTAATGCTGATTTCAGGGATTGAAAAGACTGTGCTGCCTTAGGATTCCAAACAAAACCCTCTTTTTTCAAAAGATCTGTAAGAGGCTTGCTTATGTTAGCATAACCTTTTATAAACCTTCTATAGTAGCCGGTCAAGCCAAGAAAGCTCCTCACATCCTTTTGTGTCTTTGGCTCAGGCCAATTAGCAATCACCTCAATCTTCTTTGGGTCGATCTCCACCCCCTTTCCAAATATAAAATATCCCAGATATTCCACCTTAGACATGCCAAAAAAACACTTATTGAGAGGACCTTTTCTAAATGTACCAGGCAGTCGGCCACATTGGCACTATAAATCAAGATGTCATCAAAAAAAACTAGCACAAATTTCCTCAAAAAGGGTCTAAAAACCTCATTCATCAAGGCCTGAAAGGTGGCTGGGGCATTAGTTAAACCGAATGGCATTACTAAAAATTCATAATGCCCAGAGTGAATTTTAAAAGCTGTCTTTGGAATGTCATCAATATTCATCCTTACTTGGTGATAGCCGGCCCTCAAATCTATCTTGGAGTAGACAGCAGCCCCTGCAAGCTCATCCAACAGTTCTTCAATCACAGGAATAGGAAATTTATCCTTGACTATGTACTTGTTAAGTTCCCTATAATCCATACATAATCTCCATGTCCCATCTTTTTTTCCCATTAACACCACAGGTGAGGCAAATGGACTAGAACTGTTCTGTATCACACCTCTATCCAACATTTCTCCCACCAACCTCTCAATAATGTCTTTATGCCGTAAGGGATATCTATAGGGCCCGAGGTTGATTGGAGAAGTTCCCTCCTTCAAGAAAATTTTGTGATCAAAAGGGCCTCTAGATGGGGGGGAAGGTAGTTGGCTCCAAGAATAAATGATCATAAGCCTCTAAGAGTTGCTGTATTTCAGGGGGTGCACCCTGCTTGTCTTCAACTTCTAAGGTCATACAGCTACTGCCAGACAACTGTATGAGTTCTAGCATGCAAAGGTAAGAGGCAGTCTTAAGGGCTTTGGATAATTGCCCTTGAGACATCAACTAAAGTTTCTTGGTACTCATACCCCTTAAAACTTGGTATCTCCCTTGATAAGTGAATGCCATCCTGAGGTTCTTGAAGTCCCACTCAATGGTCCCAAGAGTGGAAAGCCATTGTACACCAAGGACTAGATCACAACCACCTAAGGGCAAAAGAAGAATATCGGCCACAAACTCCGTACCATGCAATGTCGACTTGAACCCTTTGCATATAAACTGACATTGCATAGTATTTCCATCAGCAATTGCAATTGATTGCTTAGCTATGGGTTCCAATCTGCACCCCAGTCTCCTTGTCAACTGCTCATCTAAAAAGTTATGAGTGCTTCCAGAGTCTATTAAGATGTGTAAAATTTTCTTCCCTATGTGTCCATTCACCCTCATAGCCTGGAAACTAGAATTTCCACTCATAGCATTGATGGATATCTGAGGGACCACCTCCACCTCTTCCAATTCCTTTTCTTTATCACTTGTTTCAGTCTCCACAGTTTCCTCCTCTTCCCCTAGAACCTCCACTAGAAACAACTGTTTGCCTATGCCATTGCATTTATGCCCCTTCTCATAGGGCTGATCACATAGGAAACACAGTCCCTTGGCCATTTTCTCTGCCCTCTCAGCTGCAGGAATAAATCTGGCAGGTTTTAATTGGGTTTGGCTTGGGGTTTTAGGGAGGCCAGGATTATTTTGTGGAGCTCTGGATGTGTTTGGGAAATTTTGTGGGGTTCTATAGTTAGGAATAGGTGTAGGGAGCAATGGTTTGGAATTTGAGTTCAGACTTGGTCTAAAGGGCCTATCAGGGGGTAATTTCAAGGCTTGGACATGCTTTTCTTGAAACCTGGCTTGTTCAATAGCTAATTCTAGGTTTTGGGGTTTGAAAGCCCTCACTGAGGATTTTATTGTAGTTTTCAGGCCTCTTATGAAGCTTTCTAGAAAATAAGCTTTGGGCATGTTGGGGGTTCTAACCAAAATCAGAGCCTTAAGCTCTTCGAATTTAGCCAAATAACCATCCAGAGTACCTGTTTGTTGCAACTTGTTAAATTCCTCTACCACCTTGCTACCAAGATCATCTCTAAATCGAGCACATACATCAACAATAAATTCCTCCCATGTCACCCTCTTCTTCCCATAATATGACTTCCAAACCAGATTTCTGTAAATCCTTTTAAGTGTAATAAAGCTAAGTCAACCTTCTGGTTGTCAGGTATCCTGCATAATCCAAAGTATCTAGTGCATTTTTTGATCCAACTTCTAGGGTCAGTACCATCAAAAGAAGGAAACTCAATTTTTGGGTTAAATTAGATGTTAGTACCTCTTTGAATGATAGGAAAAATAGGTGGTGGACTAGATTCTCCATTTCCCTTATCCTGCCCCAGCTGAACCAAAATCTGGGTCATCATTTGTTGGTTCTGTTGCTGTTGCTCCAGCATCTGCTGTTGTTACGTGGCAATATTTGCATTTTGATCTTGAATCTGTTATTGGAGCCACTGCCGTTGTTCCTCCAGAATGGCTCTCATAGCTTCCTCCATAGCTGCTAAATTCCTTATCTGAGCTAGCTTTTCAAATTGATTACTAGGCCTCGACGATCGTAATGCTCTGATACCAATGTTACAGTAAACAAGGAGCTCACTCGAGAAGAAGAAAGAGGAACTCGATGATTACTACGGAAAATATCTGGGTAGAAATGAAATAGAGAAAAAAAAAGGGAGAAAGAGAAAAGAGAGAGATTGAACAATATTCCTTGCCATTTTCATTCATGGAGCAAACATATAAATGCATTGTTCCATTACCCAAGCTCCTATATTCCCGCTGCTTTCGCCAACAAACTGCCAGCTCAGCTTCCTTAACTGACTACCAAAATAGAAAAACAAGTTTCTAGAATTAAAGCTACTGAAATTGGAACTCCCTGCATCAATATTGCTACTTAACGTTGTATTTGTGAGATGCCATCATAGGGTCTGAGATAGAAGAAGATGGAAGCACCTTAGGATTAATATGCGAAGGAGGGAATGAATATTTTGAAATTATAGACTAAATAAGTTCATATGGCTCCTTAAACTCAAGTGGGAAAATTGGAGTATGTTTTTAATGTGGGAAAATTGTATTGTATTTTTCATGTGCAATTGAGCATGGAAAGTGAAGGAGGGTTGTGTTTGTCTTCAAGCTTGTTTCAAATATTCACTACAAATAAAGTGAGGGAAACTGATGGGCTATCATGTTATATTAACGACAATTAAGCCTTAATGTTTGCTAATTTATTTAAAAGAATTCTTAAAGGAGTGAAATATACATTTCAATGGCCTATGATGGAGGAACATCTTATAATTTAAAGGAAGGAGGTAGCCATTAAATAAAATAATAATAAAATAATATAGCTTAATCTTTTAAAGTATATAGTCTCTCTTAGTCCAACTGTTTGCGTGAATAATTTAGTTATTTTACACTCTTGTTAGTTTTGAAAGTTGATACAAGCTAAGCACACTAGTTCTACCGCATAATTAATTTCGGTAATAAATTAGTAAGTACAACTAATGAGTCAATAATGATGATGATGATGATAATGATGATAAAATAGCAACAACAAGAAGAACAACAACAATACAAGCAACAACAACAACAACAACAACAACAACAATAATAATAATAATAATAATAATAATAATAATAATAATAATAATAATAACGATGATGATGATGATAATAATAATAATAGTAACAATAATAATAATAATAATAATAATAATAATAATAATAATAGTGGTGGTGGGGATGGTGGTGATGATAATAACAATAATAGTTATAATAATACTAATAATGATAATGACAACAATGCTTAATAGAAAATTATAAAAAATATAAGAGGCATGTGCGAGTTTAATTTATTAAGACTATTATAATGGTAATTATATAGCGTGTCTAATAACAAAAAAAGATGTGTGTATACTAAATGTAACGTCACTTTTATCGTTGTTGAGCCACTAACTGATATATTCAATGAGGTAAGGGACTAAGTACCTTTCAAATTAAGTATGTTTACTATTTGAACCTTTCAAAATTTCACATGTCTATTATCATGATCAAATTCTCATAATATACAAGCATTTGGAGAGTCGCTTTCAAGTATTGTTTTCCCGCGCAATCAAGTGGATCCATCAATTATCTTAGGCCCATCAATTCATCTATGCAGCTTCAATTCAGACTTCACAATCGACTTAGCAGGTGTACACCTTACTCAATGATCACATTGTTCACATACAAACTCTTCAATTTGGGCTCCACCTTTATATAATAACTTGTAATAGTTTTAATAAAATTCTCTCTCCTTTACTTATTTTGAACTAAAATGAAATGACATATGCGCTCACTAAAAAGCGAATTTCTTTTTTTCACAATATAGGAATAAACATATTGAGCTTCGGTTCATTCCTCAAGTAGTTTTTGTATTTTTATGTTTTTACATGGAGTATCATAAAACTATAGACACCTGGAAACAGAACAAAAGCAGCAAGTCGATTACTGGGTCTAAATGAGCTCACAATGACGTTCCACATAGATAAGCATAGTGGACATTCATCTGAGGTTGATATACAAATTGTTTTCATTTAATTTTCATGTAACATAATAGACATTATAATATTTATGTGGATAGTCTATCAAGCCTTATCCTCTAGAGGATGGAGATAATGCCCTAATCCTGACTCTACTATAGGACTAGTCACTAATATTTAGTTAATTAAAGTTAATTAGCTGATTGTGAGTTGGGGTGTCACAATTCTAATTTTGTTGCTTGCCTGCTTGTTCTTCTATTTATAGATGCCTTGAACCCTGGAAGACAACTGAAGATGCCATTTAGCTATCAGTCGCAATCTATTGATGTGTGTTTTGTTATCTCCAAAATATTGTGTTCTAATTAAGAGCCTCTAACCCTTTCTAGAACGTCACATCTGTTGACAACAAAGTGAGGAAAAATTTTGAGTTTCTTCGACTGCCTCTTTGGCTTGAATTATTGGTCATTGAATCTCTTGACTTTTGTTCACCATAGTGGGAAGATACTTGCTTTACATTCATATTTAAGAAACATAACTTTGCTATTCTTGGCCAAAGCTTACTTTTCTTGGCCAAAACTACTTGTTTTGCCCTCCTTTGCGAATACTCAAACTTGAGAGGCAACCTCCTTCCTATTTTAATTCTTTTTGTATAATATAAATTGAGTTCACACATTCAAACATGTTAAGATGTGGATTTCTTACCAAGTATAGTATGAGAACAATACTCAATGCAAATATCTCAATAAAATGTAACTATGATATTTGTACTCAATCATTAAAATTAAACACAACGCATATTCCATTGTAACAATGATCAGCATATAAGGGAAAACATCTTATAACTGTAGATTTAATTTCACATACTGATTATTTTACTTGTAATTGGAGAAATTGCATGCTATTTTGAAAGGTTTTGGCTCTTGATGTTGTATTTGTGAGATATGATTAAAGAGTTTGAGGTAGAAGAAGATGGAAGCACCTTAGGAGGAAGATGCAAAGGAGGGAATGACAATTTTAAAATTTTAGGCTAAATAACTTCATAGGGGCCCATAATCTTACATGGAAAATTGTAGGTGAGAGTGATGGACTAAGATGAGTATATATCAATGACAATTAAACCTTAATGTAGTCTAATTTATTTAAAAGAATACTTAAATGAGTGAAATATAATTTTTAGTGGGTTATGAATGAGGAACCTTTTATAATGTTAAGGAAAGAAGTAGCCACAAAAATTAATAAAATAACACAGTTTAAGATTTTAAAGTAAATACTCTCTCTTAATCCAAGTATTACAGTGAATAATCTAGTTATTTTACCCTCTTGTTTTTTGCAAAAGTTGAGACAAGATAAGCACACTAGTTTGAAGACTTTAACTTAATTAATTTCAATAATAAATTACTAAGTACAAGTAACAAGTAAATGATGTTGGTTACTAGAAAGAAAAGTAGAAATAACAACAACACCAATGACGACGGCAACAATAACAGCAACAACAACAAATAACAGTAGTAGTGGTGTTAACAATAATAATAATAGTTATAATAATAGTAATAATGATGATGACAACAATGACCTAATAAAAAATTATAACAAATATAAAAGGCAGGTGAGAGTTTAATTTATTAAAACTATTATAATGATAATTATATAGCATCACTGATAACAAAAAGACTCGTTTATAATAGAAGCTATGTCATATTCATCGTTGTTGAGTCATTAATTAAAATATTTGAATGGGGTAAGGGGCTAACTTTTCAAATTAGATACATTTAAGCCTGTATCCTTCAAAAATTCACACATTTTTTATAGATATCAAATTTTATAGTATACAAGTATTTAATGAATCACTTTCAAGTATTGTCTTGTTATATAATTAATTGGGCCAACCAATTACCAATAATAAGGAATTAGGCCTATCAATTCACCCGCGTGGTGGACTAAGAGGTGTACACCTTACTTAATGGTTGCATTATTCACATATAAGCTCATTATTTGGATTCCATTTTTAGATGATAAGTGGTAGCAGTTTTAGTTTGATTATCTCTCTTCTCCTAGTTCGACACCTAGCAAAAGAAATAAAGTAGCAAATTGATCAATGGATTTAGATGAGCTCATAGTGACGTTCATAAAGTCTTGTGGCCATGGACAAGTATGTTTTGTGGTATTGGACTTTCATTTGAGGTTGAGCATATACGAGTTGCATCCAGTTTGATTTTCATGTAACATATGAGACATTATAATGTTTACGCTCATGGTTTCACTATCTAATTAATTTCAATAATAAATTACAAAGTGCATGTAATGAGTAAATGATATTGACTAAAGGAAAGAAAGTAGAAATAATAATAATAATAATAATAATAATAATAATAATAATAATAATAATAATAATAATGGCAATGGTAATAATGACAAATAATAATAATAGCACTAATAACAATAAAGATGATGATAATAATAATAATAGTTGTAGGGGTGATGGTGGTAATAATAACAATAATAGTTATAATAACAATAATTATGATAATGAGAACAATGATGATAATGACAATAATGGTTTAACAGAAAATTATAACAAATGCAAAAGTTACGTGAGAGTTTAATTTATTACAAATATTACAATAGTAATTGTATGACATTACTAATAACAAAAAGGCTCGTGTATAATAGAAGCGGTTCGCATTTGTCACGGTTATGCCACTAAATAAAATATTCAATAGGGTAAGGGACTACCTTTTCAAATTAGGTACATTTATTGTCTGAGCTATTTAAAAATTCACATGTATTTTATAAATATCACAATCTCATAATATACAAATGTTTAGTAAGTCACTTTCATATATCGTTTTGCCATGTAGTCAAATGGACCCGTTAATTACCAACTACTAAGGTTTAGGCCCATCAATTCACCTGTGCAACTTCAAATTAGGCTTCTCAATTAGCTTGGGAGCTATGCACATTACTCAACGATCACATTATTCACATACGAGATCATCAATTTGTGTTATGCTTTCAGATAATAACCAGTAATAGTTTTAATATAATTCTCTCTCCTCTACTCGTTTAGAACTAAAATGAATTAAAATATGTGCGCTCATTAAAAAATGATTTTTTTATAGTATAGGGATAAATATATTAAGTTTTGGCTCATTCCTCAAATATTGTTTTGTATTTTTTTGTTTTTAGGTCGAGTATTAGGAAAGTTTAGGCACTGAACAATAGAAATAAAGCAGTAAGTTGATCAACGCATGTAGATGAGCTCACAAGGATGTTTTATAAGGTTTTAGGGTCATGGACAGCTATATGTTGCGGTATTGGACTTTCATTTAAGATTGAGTACATAAATATTGTATTTGATTTGATTTACATATAACATAAGAGACATTATAATGTTTATGCAAATACGTAGACAAGATTATCCTCCAGAGGACGGAGGTGATGCCCTAGCCCTAATTCTATTGTAGGATTAGTTCCTAACATTTAGTTCATTAAAGTTAATAAGGTTATTAACAGTTTAGGCATTACAGTTCTAATTTTGTTGCTTGCCCTCTTGAGCTACTTGCTCTTTTATTTATAGATCGACTTCTCGAACCTTGGAAGACTGTTAGATATGTCATTTAACTATTAGCCGCAATCTACTGATGTATGTCTTATCATCTCGAAAATGATGTGTTCTAATTAAGAGCCTCTTGCCCTTTTCAAAACATTATATGTTCTTTCAACAAAGTGAGGAAGAGATTCTCCATCTAACTCCTTGGGTTAAGTTTGGCTTGAATTACTAGTCATTTAATGCCTTGACTTTTGTTCACTAAGGTGGAAAGATCACCTTGCTTTACGTTCATCTTTAACAAATACCAATTTTCTATTGTTGAACAAGGCCTCTTTTTCTTGAGCAAAACTACTTATTTTGCCCTCCTTTTCAAATACTAAAATGTGAGAGGAAACCTTCTTTCTATTTGAATTCTTTTTGTATAATCTGAATTGAGTTCACGCATTCAAACATGTTAAGATATGGATATCATACCAAGTATAATGTGAGAACAATATTCAATGCAAATATCTCAATAAGTTAGATTGATGGTGCAAAAATTTGATATATCATTTGTGTGCTAATAACTTTATAAAAATAAAGCACCTACAATATATAGACTAAAGAAAAACTAAAATGTTTGAACAACTTTATTAAATTAAAGCAAGAATATTCATGCATTTTGTTAATTGATTGCCCCACAAAGATCTATCTAAAGTGTGTCCAATCAATGAATTCAAAAACTATAAACCCTAGGTTTAAATCTAACACCTCGATCCACCATTCCTCAATGACTATTATGCTATTAACACCATATTAGAAAACATACATTGATCTCTCTATTTGACTTGCATAAAAGAGTCGATCAATGTTTCATAGGGTTTTAAGGGTAGAGGAAGGAGAGAGTGACTCAAAAAGATAAGGCTTGGGATAAGAAACCTAAGAGTTGTGACTACCTTTCTCTCCTTCGAGGCAGATAAGGTATTATTCTGATTAGATATTGCCTCTATCAATCGGGTGAGGCAACATAGTTTGTTGTAGAGGGTTCAATATTTGGATGCATGGTTTGCATGCCTTTCTTGAGTGGGAACAGTTGCTGGCACATAGAGGAGGAAGTGCTAGACGTGGAGGAGTTAGATGAAGTGAAGGATGGCAGTGTGTGTGCTTGGTACGCTTGTGATGCTTACATGGGCCTTCTTCATGGAGTCAGCTGTAAGCCATAATTTTTAACTTCATCCTAACAGTAGAAGGAGAAGGTTCTTATGAATTTGAGGATAACTTTTCAGAATTTAAGGAGTCTATGGATGAAAATGAGTGCTTAAAGGAGGAAGAAAGGGATGCAATCTTGGAAGAGGGAAGTGATAACTCCAAAGTTCAATGTAGGGATAAGAGAAACCATATTCAAAGGTAGGCAAAGTGATGGGAATGTGGATCAATTCTGGAGGCCATTTAGGGATATTGTTACAGCGTTGCTAATTGAAAGTACTATGAGCCTCCCTCAAAATTTCCCTTTTATAATGAGACTATGATTAGGGTAAATGATGGTCTTTGTTATAAAACTAGGGCATTTAAGTAGTTCTGTGATTTAATCAAAGCAATAGTTCATAGGGTTAGTTTTTAGGCAACATGGCATTACTATTTTCATGATACTAAATAAGCCTTTCAAAATACAATGGCATCTTACTAAAAGAGTAAAATCTTATAATGTTCCTTTGGTAGTTATCCAAGTAACCCTTGCCTACCACGTCCCAAACCACCCTATCTAAGTTCTGGCAACCTTGATTGTTATGTCCATGATCTTAGTGGAAGTCACACTACTTATCCTTACCTCTAAACTCAAATCTTTGCTTTATTAGCTGCGGTTGAATTTTACTATATATGTATATCTATCACAACATCCCTTTTAGGCCTACGAAGATGTTTTCAAGTATAGATTTTATGGACTTCTTTTCTTTGTCCTTGTGTTTTATTATGGTTGCAGTCCTTCCTATTAGGGTTTTCCTTGTCTAACTATTAAAGTTTGGGTTCAAATTATCCTTAGAGATAGCCTGTGGCTTCCCTAAGGACCTTTTAAAAGGCTTGAAGCTATTTTGATGCAACTATAACTTAAAGTTAGGATTTGTTGTCCCATTCTTAAATGCTGCCGGGGCCGCATCATTATTCATATTTGTCATCGAGATGCACCCATTATTTAACCCAAAGATAAAGATCCTTGGGGACTCTTTCTCTCTCTCTCTCTCCCTCTCTCTCTCTCTCTAAACTATGTTCATGAGAATCAAACTGAACTTTATAGGTCTTCTGCTTCCCACAAAGAGTGTTAGGAACTTGGTTCTCAGGTCTTCCCATGACTTTATGGAAGAGGCAAGAAGGTCATTAAACTAAAAAGATACTGCTCCCTTAAGTGTGAATGAAGAACATCTGCATATGACAACTTTACTAGGAGAAGGCATTAGATACACCTGAGTAATATAAATGCTTAGGTGTTCTGCAAAGTCATTTGCTCTATTAGTAGCACCGATGTTTTGCATTTTAATGTATTAAGAAGAGAAGTACCTTAGAATTTCCAAGTCAAAGGATGAACTTAGATCAAGGATGACTTTACTAATACCTTCACCTTTTGTTTGGAGGATCCTTTATCAAGACATTGGACCTTATTCTTACACTGGTGTAAGAGTTGACTCTCTCTAATTAAGGTAGAGACTAACTTCATTGATCCTAAGCTTGATTCCCATGAAGTCTTCTATTGGCTGATAGCTGCGTACTTTTTCTTTACACAATCTTAGGGATCCACGTTGTTCCTCTTGCACATTTTAAGGTGCCTCATCTTGGTATCAACTTCTTTTTTAGACTTTCTCAGGTTGCTCTTATAGCTCAGGGTAACTAGTGCCTATCTTAAACTATTAGATCCATAACTTTTAAAGAAATCAATAAGGGAGAAAGTGGTTTTCACCTCTAAAGAGCTGCCAATGCTCAAGTTAGAGAGGAAATCAACAATGGGCAATGAGAATAAAGAAGTGTTTAGGGTACTTGGCTTACTTTGATGATGGTATCAGCATCTTTGGCATGCCTAGTTAAGCAGTATTAAGCTTATTAGGCTGGAGAATTTTGAGTTGGCATTCGATGACCTAGACTTCACTTACTATTGAACTTGCTAGCATGCTCAATACAATAGTCGAAAAATGATTTATTTGACATGTTATAATTTGATAAGCTTCTGTGTAAAGGGTGGAATCCTTTGATTACCCTACATAGTTCATGAAGAAAAGTGAGAGGATATGCATTAACTTCTTCTGGTGGGAAAGTTTGAACCTTCAAATAGTGAGGATCTTGTGAATGATCTTCCTTGATTAATATCTTAGTTGGATGCCATGATCTTTTTTCCATAAAATTGTTAGATCTTTGTTATACTGGGACTGACAATGACATCAATTATAGGCCTTAAAAAGTATAGAATCACCCCAGGGGTAAATAGGGT
The DNA here is from genome assembly GCA_029747015.1 of Carnegiea gigantea. NCBI lineage: Eukaryota > Viridiplantae > Streptophyta > Magnoliopsida > Caryophyllales > Cactaceae > Carnegiea > Carnegiea gigantea. Next base: position 193,816 of record JAKOGI010001411.1, on the reverse strand, counting down.
TACATCTTTTTAAAACTTTATTATCTTAGAGTAAGACACTAACGTTACAAATCACATTTAACACATATGTAGTGTAGAATATCAATGGAATAAGATACAAAGATATTTTAACAATGTTGGCCTAGCCCTAAAATGTGGGCTAGCCACAACCTAAGGATCCTTCCCTTAGGATTGAATGATACTTTATCACTTGCTTGGGTACACAAGCCAAAAAAGTTGTTCACTTAACCTTTTGACAAGCCACTCAAAGAACACTCTCTTTTTTGTGGCACTCCTTCCCATCTCAGTAGATGTGTATCACTCACAGGATAGCAACCTACTTACTTCCTTGCTTGGAACTTAAAACAAATTAAGAGTAAGTAAAACATCAATGCCATAGTGAAGAGCTAATTCAAGTTAGCTCATTGTAATTACCTTCATCACCTGTTTCTAGTCTTCAATACATAGATCTAAATCTTCATATATTGCTTGGACCAATCTTACTATCCGTCATACCTTCTAACTCTGGATCTCATAATTTAGTATGGACTAGTTCTTGATCACCTCCCTATTACGATTTATATAATTTTGATCTTTTTTCCTTGGAAAAAGCTTTGATATAAATCCTTCTTTATCTCAGAAAGGCTTAGTCCATAGACGTTCTTAGAACTCATAAAGGCTTATTTTGTTTGCTTGACAATTTCATGATCTTTGATTGATATGAATGACGTTACAAAATACATCTTTCAAACTAAGCAAAATCACATTAGTATTGAACAAGACATTTCAATTGGACGTCAAGAATATGCTTAATGATTTTACCAAGCATGTATTAGCAAGTAAAAGATCTACCCATAATGATGCATTGGATGCATCCTTTTTAGATCTTTTTAAAAAATTGTAGTTTATTTTAATTTAGTGAAGCTAGCATTAATACTCTAAAGATTTATTGATGTCAAATTAATCAAAACCTCACTTCCTATCATGGCAGTATCTGAATTGGTAAGAATCCAACTTGAGATCTTACTCAAATTGTAAGTATGATATTATATATGAAGCATTCACTCTTGATTTATATGAAGGGCAAATAGCTCAACCTAGGAGAGAACATGAAATATAGATGAAGAGATATTGTATGCTCTTCTTGGAACCATTGAGGCCTTGAAATCAAAGCTGCAACACACATGGACTTAAATTTAGTGTGAGAGATTTCTTCACTCCTTTCTTTAGATAATAATTAATTAAGCATAAACAGAAAAACAATGTAAACAATTTAGTTATGAATTTACAACATTATTCATACTAGTTACTAGTGCAAGGGTACTAATGCAATTGATCCAGGTCATATAGTATATTATGATCTAGTTTCTATAAGGAATATATGTACGTCTTTTTGGGTGCTATTGAGGGTGCATTTTGGAGTCTATAGAGTGCATATATCAAGGGATGTACCATAAGTCATCATCCAAAGTTTTCCATTTGCTCAAATTTAATGGTATGATCTATGGAAATGTATAACAAGTACATTTGCATGCATATCATGTACAAGAAGCACAAGTTTTTAATATTGAGCATGGCCCCTTTTCTAGGCCTAATGCCCTAGAACATATGAAAGCATTGTAGAAGGTCATAGACACGTTAAGTGGATGAGAACACACTATCACATCTGACTGCCGACTTGTCTGCCTCCACAACCTGTACCATGTGAAAGCATTTTGAGCAGTTTTCTTGGGTAGATTGGTATAAGAAAACCGACTTGTAAATTAAAACCAAAGACAAAAGTCCAGGGATGAATAGGAAGCACACTGTATGCATTTGTTTTGTAAGTATACTGAAATATCAATAAAGAATGAATTACTCACAATAAAGGGTGGTGGATCTTTAAAACCTGGGAGCCCCAGTGGTATCAGATGACACCTTTGAACTTCCTTGAAGGAAATATCATGATTCGCTTTCTCTCTGCTCTCTTATTTTAACTTTGGGGATATAAAATAAAAGAAGCAACGTCAATAGATAATATTTGATTTAGGTGCCCAAATCAAGTACTAAATAGTTACAAATAACAAAAATATTGTCTAGTGTTTCCTCTTTTAACATAGATATTGGGGGTTCTTAGTAGCTCTAAACTTTTACAAAGTTGAGGAAAAGCAGTGAACTAAAAGAATCTAAAAAGCGATAGAGAAAGTGAAACTGGGGAATTAGTAGTAGGGAAATTACTAATAGGTTCTGCACAATCTTTTAATTACCCAAAGGTGTTGCTTTTAGCGTTGATGTTTTCTTATGAGGGTCCCATGTTAGGATGAAAAAACAGCATAAAGACTTATTGCCTAATTTGTTCCCTCCCCTCTCCTCCATCCCACCGGCCCATCCTCCCTCTATTTCTAACTCCCTTTACCCCCGCCTCCTCATGACATTCCTCCCAATGTACCCTCCCTCTCTAAACCCGTAATCCTTCTTCCCCATACTCCTCTCCACCCACCCTCAATGCTCTTTCTTTTTCTATGTCTCCCTCTCTCGCTCTCTTGAATAAGTTCTTTTAAAAGCCCTTTTGCTAATCACTCTCATAACAGTAAGAACCAACCAGCAACAATTTTGCGGTGGATGAGGAACATTGCCACTACATAAGAGGTTAAAATGGGCCTGACACAACCTTCAAGAGCACAGGTGTTGTACTCTAGATCAAATATCATCCTCAGGGGTCAATGCAATCCATTCAGTTTTGTTCAACTAAAACTGCTAAGTGAATAAAATTTTAGTGGGTTGTTTCAACGATGCTAATTGGCTACTCTAGAATTCAATTGGAGTAAAGCATCTAGGGATTCGCATTACCTAGCAAAGAGTCAGATTCTAGGACATAACATATGCCCTTTTTAGTTTGGATGATTCAAAAGGAATTGTAATCTAATTTAATTCAGTCTTTTCTTTTGAAACAAACCAAATTGCCCGTGCTAATTCGATTATCATTCTTTTAAATGTCCTTGTTTTAGTTTAGGACGTAGATCTTGATGGCTAAAATCTCCCCTCAACTTATAACTCTCTTTCCGAGATTAGTAATCAAGTTCTATCTTGTAGGTCTAATAGTGAGTTTTTCATTTCGGTCCTTCACTGAACTATCTAATATCTGTTAGCAAATTTGGCCAAACCCACTCACATCAATTCAATCATAACATAGAATAAAACCATTCCAAGATAGATTGAGCACAAGAAGTAGAAATTAAGGATCCAACATTAATACTTTATCAAACCGCATCCCTAGATTAAATTAAACTCCTCACTCATGTTCAAACTAAGTAACATCCGAATCAAGTAAACAAGAGTTCAAAAAGAGATAAAAGAGGAAGTTTCGCAACTGTGGAGGCTCTTCAATGATCTTTCCATCCTTACATATCCAAATACACATTCCTTTCTTCAAATCTTCTTTTGCTCCAAAGAAAAGTAGAAAATTCTAACTATTGACAGGATGAGTGTGGAATGCCCCTACTTTTAGCCAAAAAATGGCTTCAAGTACATGAACTCAGGCCTTCTTAGCCACATAATCAAAGAAAAGTGAAGAGGCTTGTAGTTATCAGGTCACCACGGACTATGGTGAGCACCACAATTTGACCGTGGTGAACTTTGGCCATGAGATCAACATTCTTTCTTTGTCCCACAAGCATAAAACCTACAAAATGCATCAAAGAAGGATACCAAGCATAAAATAGGAAAAAGGGGTGTAAATCATTAACTTAAACATATAATCCCTGAGGAAATGCTGTCAATTATCCTAAAATGGTGCACATTCTCAGCACTTAGCAAACTACCCCATGCTTGAACCATTGCTTGCTCCCAAGCAAAGCCTGAACTAAATATTTATTCTCAACGTCGTCTGGAAAGACATTAGTAGTATCTACAATGGTAAAGTTGACCCAAAGCTAGGCCAACAGTGGTAAAAAACATTTAACAATCAGAAAGGGAGACGGAGTTTCTGAAATTTTCTTAAAGACCATAACGTCAAAGTTTGAATCAATCACCCAGATCTTCAAATACAATCATATCAACACATGAAATAGTTAGAGCAAAAAAACCGAAAGAACTTCACTTTAGTAACGTGACAGTCTTCACTCATGTGTTTTAAGATGTAGTAAGGGTCCCTCAATTCTCATTCCAGAGACTCAAATCTACCATAAGCCAATCATGAGGACTTTATATGGGCTATAACGAAGCTATGGGTAAATGTAAGAGGTGAACCAATATTTTTGGGAATGTGGCGCTAAAAGCCATAGACTAAGAGCTAAACTCTCCTAATGTTCTCATGAAAAAAAGTCTCCTCAACCAATGCTACTCAAATATACACACATGTCCCCTTAAATAATCAAATGAGAAGAATAGAGTTGAAATTAAAAAACAATGATAATTTACAAAGCCAACCTCTTTTATTCACATCTTCCCTCTTCTTTTTTTTTGGTGCTCTTTTTTTTTTTCCTCACCTTTGTTTTCTTTTTTTTTAATTGGCCATGGAAAAAACATTAAACTTCCTTTTTTTTTAACTCGTCTGTCTCATTTTACAACAAAAAAAGGGCTAACACTACACCAAAAAATCTGAATACTACAAGCTACCGCCAATCAAAATATTAACAAGTGAAACTATCTCTAGTCTTGGGTTAAGGGTGAGATATGTGTTTGGCCAAAGGTAAGTATGAAGGCTGACATCAATAAACATGGATTAAGGCTCAAAAGGAGCTAGCAAGGGGTATATCATACATAACATGGGTGGCTATTTTGGTATGTAGGACTCATCAAATCAATGAATGCCTCAATCATTATGGTCAAATGCATACGTTAAGTGTGATATTGAATGAGAGTCAAAGCAAATTCTACAGAAATGACATTAAGGAAGAGTACTCAAGAAAAGGCATGAGAGTAAAATTAATAAATCTTAGTCTTTTCAAGCTTAAAATCTCACAGGGCATCTACGAGGGTCATAACTAGCTCATTACGAATCTCGTGCCAACATTCATGAAAAGAATCATGGGGCAATCAATTTACACGCTACACATGATCAAAACAATTTTATTCACAATTGGGCATATAAGAGAGTCATTCTAAACCAATGAAGATTGCCTAGTCTACCAATTTCTTCATCAAAGGATCATTTTTTTGAATTCTTTCGTGTTTTTTTTTTATGTATTCTAAAACATACGCCTAAATGAAGTTTAATATAAAATGCAAGGCTACCTTAGATGTCATGCTTCTAATGCATAAGAAAAAATGCAAAAAAAAAAAGAAGAAAAATGCACAATTATAAGAATGAAGCTAAATGTAACCATGTACAATATATAAACACATGATCAAACCTAGGGGACTAGGCATCAGACACCATCATAACACAAAACACTCCCATGTTTGGACCAAACATTGTCCTCAATGCAAGTACATATGTAAAAAAGGGAAGGGGAGGTACCAATAAGCACTCAGAAGGGAGAAGGGAAAGGAGCATGCGGGGCACATCCTCGAGAGAGATGCCACTCTCTCCAAGTCTCAAGACAAGGCTGAAAGTCCTAAAAATATTAGTTTTGGGAGGCAAGCATCTGACATAGCTCATCGTGCTGCTCTTGAACAAAGTCACAAAGAGGGCATGTTTATTTTCAATATAGGCTCATGGGGAGGCTTGCTCCTCTTGAATGGACCTATGGGTAGCTTGAACCTCCTCATAGTCGTGGGAAGAAGGCTGGGTGAAAGAACTGGGGATGCCATGGTCAGTAGATGGGGGCCGAGGAAGTCCGGGAAGTATAATCGTAACATCATAGAGTAACCATGAAAGTTTAGCCTAGTGATGTAAGGTGGTCCTCTCAATATTGGGAACCAACAAAAGTTGGCTCTCATGGTATATCCAACACAAGCACCCAGCCTTAACCTTATATAATTTTATCTGTTCGAAAGCGGATTTATCAAGTCACTCAGACCCTGAAACTCTTTCCTTGGGGTTTGGCTCAACACCAAAGATCGAGCAATGGAGGTGAGGAGACCCCTAATGACCATCCGACTCATAGTACTAGTAGCTGCACTATAATTGCCGTGCCTAGAAAGACCTAGGATTAATCCAGTCACCATTCAACTTATTAGATAAAAAGTACTGCTTAGATAATTGAGGGACATTTAGACTATCATCCCTAACAAAGACACCACATGAAAGCATGAGGTAGGCTACTCGGAGACAAAGATTCCTAATGAAAGTGCCCTTACGTGCACCTGTATTGTATCTATGATCCCACGAAATCCCAAAAAACGTTTGAGTTAAATTCGGGGGGAACGTGACGCCAAGGCAACGCCAAGGCATGTCCAAACTAGGGGTAAAAACCAAACATGTTATTAACGGTTCTAAGGTTCAATTTATAAAATTCCCTTATAAAAAGAAGGAAAGGTACCTTTCTTAACATCTGGGACCTCTTGTGATCTCAACATGCAAGGTAGTCAAAAATTTAAGGGTAAGGTCCCTATACGTATGGTCCTTCATTGCAATAAAATTGAGCCATTCCACCCCGGCAAGACAACCACCTAATAACATTTAACAATCCTAGTTGAGCTAATAAATCCTAATCATAAAGCAACAACTAGTCCACTACTTAAGCAAGTATAATGTGTAATATGACCAGGATGAGTTAAACCAAGTGGTTGAGGAGCATTACCTCGGATCGTCGTGGTAGTGGATGTCTAGGATGTCCTTGTAGCCCGTTGTGGTGCTTGGCTTGATGTAGCCTCTTCTTAGGTGCTCCTAAGCTTCTTCTTGGGTTCTATGGAAGTTCCTGAGGAAAGGTGGAGTGAAAATCCTCAACAATAGAGGATATAATGTTTGAAAGAGAGAAAAATTAAGGAACGGAGGAGGAGTTGTGGTAATGGAGTGCAGAAAGGGTCAATGTGAGGAAAAATACTATAGTTGAAGTAGGATTGGATGACAATGGTGAAAGGAGGTGACGAAGTTAAAGGGATGGTTAGAGAGAGAAAAAGAAGTGAAAATTTGTGTGAGAAAAAGTGAAGTTTTAAGAAAGCAAGAGGAATGGGATGAAAAGGGAGAGATTTTGTGAGAGTACAAATTTTCTAAATAGTAACTTGTTAATTACTCAGATATCTCCCAAGAAAGTAATATTTATTTGTCAACCCAATAAATGAGATAACCCCAGTAGAAACACCATTGATGAAAACAAAATTAACAAGTCTTTGTTTATTGGGATTACTTATAGTATACAAAACAAAAGTGAAGCGTCGTTGGTGAAAAATATTATTCAAAGGTTGATCATTGTTGTATGTGACAAATGAGTTAACACCTTTATTGGGTTTTTTTTCCAATTTATGTTATGATCAATTGATTATGTATTAGGTTAAATTATGTCGTAAATGATGATCACAACTTTCAGGCGCCCTACTATAATTACCTCAACATGATCACCTATAAAATAATTAATTAAAATTTTCATGAAACATGTTGGTCGATTTCATTTACACTTAGTCAAATTTGGTTATAAATAGTATGGAAAATAGTAAAGTAATCTAAGTTCATTACAAAATGAAGAAACAAATGATTAATAAGAAAAGTAAAATACAAAAAGAGCCCATATGTGCCCAACTCCTAGTTCCATCTCTTATAGCATTCCTGACCGGAATAATTTAAAAAAAAAAAAATCCCTTCTTTCTATTCTTCCTCATTTCTTTTTCTCATTCTATGTAAACTAGAACAATAGATCCCTTGCTAGTAAGCAGCTATAGGTTCAGCTCATCTGCACCACTCCAACTGCCTGAGAACACTCTGCCACCAACCCATTGCAACCACCGACGACTTCCTCCCAGCCACCACCTCATGGTTGCCCGACCACTTTCTCATCTCAGCTAAACAAAATTGGGTAGATCAATTTGTTATTCGTTGGTGGTCCTTCACCAGTACTATTGTTTCTTTGACCACATGGCCACCAAATTAACCAGGACCACTCGCTAACCCAGCCCCACTACTGCCCCAAACCCCTCCATGACCTTTCTTTTTCTTGGCTGCAATCGGGCAGGAGCAAGACCCCGTGTCTCAGGCCCTATTCTGACCTTCTTCCCCACTACTACCCCTCAGCCCTCATTAAAAATGCCGCCGAATGGTGTCTATAGTGGGTAGCCCATCTTTTGGTGTTTGGGGGTACACATACACACACACACACATAGAGATACGCAAACACAAAGAGAGAGAGAGAGAGAGAGGGGGGGAGAGAGAGAGAGAGAGATTAGGGTATACTGGAGTGAACCCATGTTAGCCAATAGGAAGAGGAGAGAGTAAATTTAAAAGCCAGGAGGTAGTTGCAGTTGAGATAAAATACTTGCCGAACTTGTTGGAGTATGAAAATGGGTGTTGTTCCACATTGATAGAATAAAAGAATATAAAAGTAGGTGTTATCCCACTTCGATAAAATTAAAGGGTTTGAGTATGTATATATAAGTTTGTGAGTTACTCTACCCATTACCAATTGGTTTTGGGTTCAAATCTCATTTGAGCTTATATACACGACTCTTTATTAGTGACCCAACTGATATATAAAATTTAACATGCTATTAGAGTCTTTTTGATTGAGTAGTATCAAGTTCAAATCTTAACAACCTCCATATTTGTTGCGGGAGGTATGAAGGGGGTTGTTGCAGCATCCATGCTTCAAGCTTAGAGGGCATTTGCGTAAGGGGTTGTGTTAGAGTTTAAAACTAATTTCTGAGCATTCAACCATAAGCTTAAGCTTGTGGTTGAGTTGGTTCTTGAACATGGTTTCATAACAGGGTTACTCAATCTTGATTTTCCACCATCCCAGTTTTATTAAAATTATGTGCACGTGTTGGGCCTTGTTAGTAGCCCACATGTAAGGTGTGTTTTAGAATATGAAAGTGGGTATTGCTCCACATTAATAGAATGAAAGAATATAAAAGTAGCTATTGTCCCACGCCGATAGAATTAAAAGGTTTGAACATGTATAAATGGGCTTGTGAGTTACTCCACCATTGCCAATTAATTTTGAGTTAGAATCTTATTTGAGCTTATATGCCTGACTCCTTTGTTTATAGCCAATTCATTTTGTGTTGAAATGTCATTTGAGCTTGTATACATGACTCTTTGTTAATGATCCAATTGATATATAAAATTTAGCACAACTCACTGTTTTGACTTTCCAAAGATTCCATAAACAGTACTTGTTGTAAAGTAACCACCTGTTAATAATCTTCCCATATAAAATCATAGAGTCATGTCGGCATTAAACAAGGAAAGTTCTTGCTAAGTGTTTTTCATGTTCTCCATCAAATGAGGCAATGCCTTAAACTAAGGGTCTGTTTGGATGGGGAATAAGTAGGACTAAAGAGGCATAAGGAAGGATAAGTACTCTCCTTTACCCATGTTTGGAAGTAAGAAAAGGAGGGTAAGGAGGATTTAGGGACAGTAACTCTTACTCTCCCTTACTCCCCTTAACCTTTCATTTTCTTACACTCCAAAATGGAGTGTAAGGAGGAGTAAGGAGGGGTAGGAAGAAGTAGTTTACATATTTATCCCCACAATTCTGAATATAATATATTTTAATCTATTTAGTAAGGGTATACATGTCAATTCTTTTACTTACTCTTATTTACTCTCCTATTCTTCTAAACAAGGTTTAGTCCTCATTCTCCTTAAACTCTTAAATAAAGGTGAGCAATTTGATCTTATTTATTCTTCCTTATTCCTAGTCCTCCTTACTCTTGTTTACTCTCACTCCTCTAAATTACTCTCTTCCCAAACGGACCATAAATATCTAAGATGATGTGTCCAATTATCAATAAATACTAGAAAAATATATATATATATATATATGGTAAGTGAGAGCACATACTTCTAGAACTATAATATACAGTACCATAGGTATCTTACATCGATCACTCTAAGTATACTAACACTATAAACATCTAATTTATGTTAACATGATGTGCTATAATTAAATATTAAATATCACCATGAGAATATGGGATTTTTATAATTAAATTAATAATACCTCATATTATAAGAATTGAGGTACTGTCAATGTAGTTTGATTTATGTAAGTATAATTTCTCATTCTCATAAGACTGATCCAAGAATTTGTGCAATTTAATTGGTCATCAGATGATCTTCAGTGACACTTTGTAGTCCCTCGATGGAGAAAAGAGAAACAAAAAATGAAGTGTTTTGGGATATGTGAATGAAATGGCCAAATTTTCTTTGCATATAATCAATGTCATTTTTCCTAAACTACTAAGCTAGGTTTTACTATTTTTAGTTTACTAATCACTATAGGAAATATTTTATTTTTATTCTCATTTAAAGTTGTCAAACTTTACAAGAATAACTATTATTTGTAGTATTAATAATTGGCTATTCACCATTTTCTCATATACCCATTCATAATTAACTAGTATTTCTATATCCTTGCGATGTATGAAAAATCTCATAAGTTTTAAATTCTAATAATTTTTTATAAAAATTAAAATAAGTTATTTAACAATGACGTCACACACAACTCTTTTCACGACCATAAGAGATTACTTTCATCGGATATAGATATATTTACGTAAAAGTCAATATCATAGTTAAGCTCAATTATGATAATATAATATGAATCAAAATGGTGAATATGTATATGTGTGTGTTGGGATTACGGATGTTAGTTAGTCTGTTGTAACTAACTTGCTTAACACAAAGACTCCAGAATTTTCCTGCCAGCTCATTGCACATTTGTATTTGTGCTGGGAAAAGCTTCACTTATATATAGTAAACCTTTCTCTCTAGTTTCCCTTCATCCATTCTCTTTCACATTGATGGAGTTCCTCATAGTATCACTGCAGGATCTGATGATCTTGAGCTCCTAAATTAAGAGTTTTTACAATCTGCTTTCTTTTTGATCGATTGTTTTACTTTTATCAATCGATCCAGCTATCAGGCTTTTCCACACTTCTCGATTTCTTTGATCATACGATTGATTGGCTAGTTTCACTAATCGATCTAGCCCTAAATTTCGTTGATTTAAGAATCTCTTTGTGATTTAATCTCATCTTGCATGAAATCGTATGCCATGGTAGTGGTTGCAGGAAGCAATGCATTGATTGATCCTTCTAATCCTCTCTTCCTTCATTCTTTTGATATGAGATCTTTAAAGGTGAGGATTTTGAGAACTATAGAAGATCAGTCAAAAGCACACTCTCAGCAAAGCAGAAAATTCCCTTCATCGATGGATCTTACACCAAAACAGGTATAGATTCTCCTTTACTTCCATATTGGTAATGATATAATGATATAGTACTTTCTTAACTATTGATTCTCTTCAAAAAAATGTTCAAGACAGTGTTATTTCCTGTGAAAAAGCAAGTGATATGTGGAATGAACTTAAGGAAAGGTATGGACAGTTACACATATAATACTTATTAAAGTACAAAAGGAAGTATCATGTATTTCTCTAGGCGATCTCAACATTGCATCTTATTTCAATAAAGCAAGAAGGGCTTCTAGTGAATTTAATGCTATTGGAGTTAGCCCTAATTGTGGTTGCAACAAATGTGAATGCAATATTAACACGAAACTACATAATTATGATCAACAGCAAAGAGTAATTCAGTTTTTGATAGGACCAAATGAAAGCCATACTGCAGTGAGAGGAAATATACTAGTGATGACACCACTACCTTCCTTAGGCTAGATTTACTCTTTGTTGGTGCAAGAAGAAAGACAGAGATAGATCAAAGTTGGAAATTAGTTTGGCAGTGACAATACCTCATTCAGGCCAAGAAATAAGAAGGCAGAAGATATCATATGTTTTATGACCATTACAAGAAGAGAGGACACACTATGGATAAGCTATATAAGCCATATGGTAATCCTAGAAATAGCAAGCAAGTTAGGAGAAACAAGGTATACAAAGTTGCAACAACACATAGGGAGAACTAGAGAATCAAACTTATTCCGTACTTCAGCAACAATCCACAATCCAGCTTCTAGGATTGAACCAGTAGCCAAATGTATTCCGTACTTTAGCAGCAACCCATAATACATAGGACTAATTTGACAGCCAACAATTAAGTCAAACATGGAGGCCACAACTTCAGTTGCACACATGTAGGTGCAAAACATGCCCTAAATGCAGTTCAATGCTTTTATGCTTTAGATTAGGGAGCTTGGATATTGGGCAGTGGGGCTAGTGAGCACATGAGCTCAAATAGGTCAAAATTGTGTATTGGTTAATTTACCAAATGGCACACAGGTTAGAGTGACACGTCATAGAAAATTGAAAATAGCCCAAGGCTTAGTTTTTAAACATGTTTTACTTATTCCCAACCTCAAGTTTAAATTATTGTCTATCAAAAAGCGTTGTAAGCAGCTTCAATGCACCATTAAATTCACTAAATACTTGTGCATACCGGAGGACGCTTTTCTGAGGAAGCCATTGGTAATTTATAAAAGCTTTATAGGCTTTTATATACTGAATAAAGATATGATTAGGAACCGGAAGGTTTGAGACACAAAGGATCACATGGATTCTACTTGTATAGAGTCCAACAATTGTCTGATTCTAACGTTGATGCTTATAATAAGGTAGTTAGTTTGGTACAGTCTGATGTTTGACATAGGAGATTTGGACACTTGTCATATTGCTAAATGCAGGTTGTATCCTAGCATACAGAGTTTTCAAATGAAATTAGAAATTTTATGTGTGTAATATGTCCTAAGGTAAAACAACATAGACTCTCGTTCCCATCCACTCAGATGTCATCCATTTTTTCTTTCAAGTTGATTCATGTTGATACCTGGGGGCCACACCATACCAAAACTCAATCTAGGCATAGATATTTCCTTACCATGATAAATGACTTTACGAGTGCCACTTGGACTCATCTCATGGTGACTAAGGATGAAGCATTATCTCTTGTTAAATGTTTCATAGCTATGGCTAAAACTCAATTTAAAGCCACTATCAAAACTGTTAGATTAGACAATGCCTTAGAGCTTGGTAAGATCTACGATGCACTTGAATTCTTTGCTAAGGTTGGTGTCATGCATCAAACCAACAGCATTCAGAACCCTCCGCAGAATGGAGTTGTAGAGAGAAAACATAAACACCTCTTAGAAGCATCCAAGGCACTCACATTCCTATCATGTCTTTCCATGAGGTTTTGGTGTGAATGTGTTCTCATTACTACCTTTTTAATGAACAGAATGTCCACTAAGGTCCTTAATGGTAAAAACCCTTATGAGCTCTTCATGGAAAGGTAAAACAATACCATCCTCATATTTCAAGCCAAGGCAGTCTACTGAGGTGAATAAGGCACCCAGTTACCAGCAAGATCATATTTATTGTGCTCAGCATGTTGAGGGATTTTGTTTATCTTCTTACAAATCTATGTGTACTCCTAAACAAGATATTAGAAGCAACACCTTGCACAATAGACAACACCATAACTGAGCCCAAGGCAGTTAGAGCTTCCATGATCCTTTAGGGAAGGTTGAGAAATTCATTACACCATCTAAGGGATATCTGTAAAATAACCCTAAAAAAAGGGGATTTCTCCCCTTAAGAGCCTTCAATGTCCAAGTTAGGGAGAATTTAGATAGGGTAATAACAACAATGTACCTAATCAAACTGTTGATGCGGATCACGATTTATTTATATATTGTTTAAGGATAGTTCCCTTAGAGGAATTTTACTAGGACTCTACTCTTTTCATATATAGGTTATTTCTTAATTTTATTCAATCTCAAAGATCTTTACCTATTTCTCATGGATTTAGGAGATTTCATCTAGATCATTCTTTTCATAACACATGTATATAGAAATTATTTTACGGCTTAGTGACTTCGGCTTTAGTGGGCTTATGTTCAAGCGCAGATTGCTCAATCCTGCTAGCTTGGTCTTATTAATTTTCTTTCTTGAATTTTAGTAGGCTATGTTAGAGTTAATTTCTACACAAATCATTTGCCCCTTGAGAAATTTTGGATTTAATCTAATCATGCCTCAAAGTGCTACAGGCTTTTTAAATGAATTTTTTATCGAGTATTTTACAAAAAAGGGTTTCTCATATCTCTAGGAAAAATACTAGTAGCTAGAAAATCTCCAATGTTGAAGGTTCTGCACATCAACGGGTGAAGGTTATAATCCCTTTGTCCATCAGTTACATTAACACCTTCCTGCCAGCTACTTCACATCAAGCTAAGGGTGCTAAGGTTGTTTATTCTTGGAGTTGTGGGGGATACAAGAAGAATGGCCCATGATGCCCTTCTTCCAATGGTTCCTTCATCAATGAAATATTGAGGATATCTTGTATTCTAAGGATTTTCTGACCCCCTCCGAGCGGCTCATTAGCAGAGATTAGAAGAGTAAGAGGATAAGTGAGATTCCCTTCTCCAAGGACATGATTTCGACTACCTGTTCTACATTAATGAAGAAAAGAAATGGTCCTCCTACTTGTAAATAAGCCTCTTCCTCCAGTTGTACCCCAAGGAAATCCACCAGATAAAAGACTATTGATGCTAAGAGATTAATAGAGGGGAGTAAAGGATGATCTCTTACTTCTTCAAAAGAAAGGCCTGAGAAACCCATTCTCCAAGAGCTTATTAAATCATGCATCTTCTTAACTCCAAACTCCAACTTGCTGTTGAAAAGATGAAGGCTTATCATATTCCATTTCTTTTTGAGTTGAAGTTCCTTAGGGTTGCAAATGCCTTTCCATGGGCCCAACTTTAGTAATCTTAGAAGTCCTTAAAGAAAGTTCATGCACCTCGAGAACAAGGAGCTAAAGGAGAGGATTGAGAACTTATATAGGAAGGATGCAACAAAATCCTGGCCGATAAGTTTCCTAACTCCTTAAAAAGGGCAAAACCTAAACCTTATGCCAGGAAATCCAAGAAGAGGAGGACTAACTGATCAATCTCTTGTAACACAAGCCTGTACTCATGATTTGTATTTATTCAGTAGAGTTTGGTTATTTGAATATTATATGCTTTATTTAGCAAAAAAAATTTTTCGATTTCTCTGAAGACTCAATCCATGCTCTTGGAATTTTCTTTTAAATTCTCTAGATCAATCTCTTCTTTTTATCTTAGAAATCTTACCCCTGATAAGTCTTGATTCATTTTCAAATGAACTTATTAAATTGTCTAAAGGAGCGTATTCCACTTTTTCACCCACATATCTTGTTCACATTTAGACTAAATTATTCAAGATTAGGAACCCAAATATTGCATTATTAATATTTATATGGTCTAAAGCATCAGTCTTAAGGGAAAGCAAATTTCTTAGCATGCGTATAAGTTGAAACGAAAACATAGTAACTTTTGAGGTTTGTAGATGCCTCTCATGCTTAATATGAGACATTTCCTTATGTCTAGGAAGGTTTGCTTATTCCCTTTCAACTTATGCCCCATACCCTCATACTAGTTATACCAGCTTCTACAATGCTAGGTTTTTCATCTTGTGTACTTCCTGACTAGTTATGGGCCATGGCTAGATCTTCGGGTTTTCTTTAGGATATTATCTTTTGGTTACTATTTTAGGTGTTCTTTATCATCTTGTGAACATAAAAGCATGGGCCTCTAACACTTTCTTGTATTCTTCAGATCTCCCACTATCTCACCCACTGATCCATTATCTTTAGTGTTATGCATCTCTAGGTTGTAAGTAGAGAGTTCACTCTCAAAGAGCTTAGTGGTGGTGTTCCTACAATTATATTGTAGCGAAGATGCATATCAATGACTACGTAGTTAACAAGTTTTTGGTGGTTTTTTCCCTTATGGGTCCCCATGTTGGTAGGTAATTCAATCGTTCCTTTAGGGTATAGGATGTGCTCTACAAGAATTATGATTAGATGAGGTGCTACAGCTACATCCTTAACTTTTAGACCAAGCTTGATAAAACAACTGTAGAATATCTTCCAAAATCTACTAGTGCCCCACAAATGTTACAGTCGGCTACTATTAACTTAATTACCATAGAATCAACATGTACCCTTAACATAGGTCTAGCATCTTTAGAGGATTCCCTTAGGTGGAGTATCCACAATTACCTGCTTCACACTTCGACTCTTCTAATCTAGAGTTCTTAGGCAACCCTTCAAAACCTTATCTGAGAGTCCCACCTGGGTGTTCCCAAACAGATTAGTTATATAATGCCCTTGAAGGGTTTGTCTTTAGAGTCACCTTCTTCTTAACTCTGTACATCAGGATGCTTTTTCTACTTCTAAGGTCTAGTCTTGAGCTACGTGTCAACCTTTCCCTAACTGGCCAGATCATCGAATATCATATCTAAGTCCCATTAGTATTTGTATCATTCCCATGATCCTCATGGAAAGTGCACCATTTGTCCCCATTATCGTTCTTTGGCCTCTGCTTGAGTGACCTAGGGGAATTTGTATGCATACACTCCTTAATTTCCATTAGGATTTACTCCTCAAGCTGCTAAACAGGAATCTATCTTGAAGGGCTTTTCTTTCTTTTCCTTTTGATTCTGCTTGATAGGCCTTCTCTAATCTTTCTTGGACACCTCCTTGGGATTTTTAGTCCTTCTTTGACAAGCCCTTTCCTATGAATCATTACAGAAAATTTCTTTTTAAGTTTTGATTGCCATTATCCAATCTTTTTGACAGAAAATCTTTTGGGGGCAACTTCTCTTCCTGGCTCTGACAAGCCAAAAACTCATCCAGCATCTTCATTAAAAGGGATATAGCTTCATCCACCTTTAATTTGATCAACTCTTCTATTGTCTTTGGAGCACTGCTCATTTGTTCTTGGGCATGCGTGTGCCTGGGTGGCAGATGTCTGGCAGGGGTAGTTGTGTCCACCTAGTTTGAAGCATCTATTACTACAAATCTTATTTTCCAGAGATCCGGCCATTGGGATTATGATTCTAGGGTTCCTGGTTCATAAGAATGGCAATGCCTTTTCCCTTATCACCTTCCCTAGGTAGCATCTTACTTAACTCTAGGTCATCACAAATGGAACCAAATGTTTCAACAAAGTTTATAGTATTTGTGATCTTTCTGGGAACCTTGAATAACTCGTGCCACTGTCCAACAATTGCCTACAAAAAACTGTCGAGGGGGGTTGCTTCTCTTTAAGTGACTTCAACACTCAAGAAAGGAGAATCGAGAGAGAAGAGTAAGCATAATGTAGCTTATGAATGTCTCCTTGGCCTACCATTGATATTGGCAATGGCTTATTTATATAAGATTTTAAGATGGTTCCCTTACAAAAATTTTACTAGGACACTACATCCTTTAGATGTAGATTATTTCCTAGTTTTATTCAAACTGGAAGGTCTTTACTAGTTCTTTGTAGATTTAGGAAATATAGAATAGACTTTCCTTCGCTATCAAGCCATGTTCATGGAAATTACTTTCAAGGCCTTGACAGACTTAGGTTTTACTGAGCTGTAGCCTAGTGTCTCTTTATAATTAATTTCTACTCGAATCAATATATAAAAAAACAAAGCTTAGCATGACAAGGATTAAATGTTTATTAGTACATAATTGAAAGCTTCATTACTATATAAAGGGGTTGCTCATTACTAAATTGAGATGTTTCGCAGGATATATAGCAAATTTTCATTATAATTAGTACATATTTTTATAATAAGTTTATGTTATGCTATTATATATTATAGAAAAAGTATATTAATCAAAGTTGTGAAACTTAATGAAAATTAAGTTCTAAGGTAAGATACAAAGCAGTAGCAAAATGCTTAATATGAAGGCATGTTCTTTCCAGCTAATTGTAACTACTTGTCATCAACATTCAGCACATTTTACACAATTAAGTACAATTTAGTACAACTCAACACTTGAAAAAGTACTCAATTGATTAGATTGTGATTAAATATGAATGCCCTATTTTTTTTAATTAATAACTGACTTATTGTACTAATAGTGTGAATATGTTTATTATTTGTATTGTAAAATTAATTGAAAATTTTAAAAAATTACGTTTTGTAATTAAATAAAATTTGAAATCTATAAAAAAAATATCAATATTATTACAACAACAACAACTCTTCTTAGTGTGGATCCCACTTTTATTTCGCTAGAAAATCCATATATAAGCAATCTTACCCCTGTAAACATTAGTGCTAGCAAAGAGACTAAGTAGAAGAGAGTCACTAAAATTGTCAAAAATGATTTTGCTGAGATGAAATCTTTAGAAAATATTTGATGGTAGAAGCTATAAAAAAGAGAGAGCAATCAACAAAGGTGTTAAACAAATAAGTAATCAGTATGAAGACAAAGACATAGGAAATAATAAGGATCATCTAAGAAAGTGGACTACAGTAATAATTAGAGATGATGTAGAATGCAACACCATCAGCGACAACAATAACAACAATAGCTAAGCAACTAAATTACGATATGTAAACAACTAACAAATTAGAAATCTACTCATTTAATTACAGACCTCCGAAAACTCCTATTGTGAGCTATGTCCTCAATAAATCTCAAATATCTTATAACTTGTCTGATCACCTCATTCTAGTTCTTCTTTGGTCTTCCTCTGCCCCTCTTATATTCCAAAAGTTCAATCCTCTCACAGCTCCACATAGAAGCATTTATGTCTCATCTTTTGATGTCGGCAAACCATATAAGTCTTACTTCCCTCATCTTATCATCAACAAGTGCCACGCAACTGTGTTTCTAATAGCTTCATTTCTAATCCTATTTAACCAAATGTAACCACATATTTACCTGATCATTCTCTTCTCTGTTTCCTTCAATCATTGAACCTATGACTGCTTCATTGGCCAACATTCTAATCCATACAACAACACCACTGATCTAACCACTATTTGATAAACTTTTCCTTTTAGGGTTAATGAAATCTTCTTATCGCATAACACTATAATGCACGTATTCATTTTTGCCATCTAACCTTCACATGGGAGCTGATGTTGTCGTTTCTCTCCTTATGTTTTAAGTACTCAAACTTGGTAACTTTTGGTCTTCTCATATTCCTGATGGTGACTTCCTTTACTGTCTCTTTTTCCCTTTTGCTGAACTTACATTCCAAATACTTCGTCTTCGACCTACTCATTTATTATTGTTTTTATAAAAAGCATCTTATTTTGATGAAACATTGTACTCTTTAAATACATAAATTTACCATCAATTATGTTAAACTCTTTAATTATTTTAAAAACTCAATTGAAATTAAAATATAATTTTTTTGAAAAATATTGCTCCTAAAAAATTAATAAATTTACTAACAACTTTCATATCCAGTATCTTCATATATCTAACTACCTTCATATTTTTTATCAAAAAAAAACTACCCCCTATTTTGATTTTTACCCTTTCTTATATTGTGCAATTTTTTTAATAGAATTTTTGCTAAGAATATGCTAAGTGCCTACTATAAATTTTTGGTGATGTTGACTTCTAATGATCTAATGATCACATGAATGTGTATTCTCGGTATTTCTAATTATAAATATTTTTAAAATTAAACAAATGATACAATCCATTGCAACAATATAGGAAATTGTTGTGTTAATAGTAAAGTGATTACAAACTGAACATATATTCGCAAAGAATTTGTATCTTATACATTTCACTTTATAAAGTCATTTAAAATTTAGTTTATAACAATGATAGCATATAAAATACATGTCATCAAAAAATATTATATTCTGCCAAAACATAAATAAGGATGCATTTACGAGTGCTTATATTCGGCGTATACACTAGTTACAAAACCACATAAACATATTTCTATGCTTAGTTAAAATTAGCCCTTATTATATAAACTCATTCATCAAAATTTAGCATGTTTTAGCACAATTCACTATATTTTACCATAATTTAGCATGTTGCAACATGTTTAATGTTGTTTGCATTTTGAGGTGGTGTTAAAGCGTAAAAAGTCATCCTCAGGGATGATTTACAATTAGCTTAAGATTGACTTAATTCGGAGAGTATGATTTCAATTTAACTACACTAAACTATTTTAACATGCAAATTTATTCTACTTTTCTACTAATGAAGGATCGAAAGCTAATAATAACGATGAACACTAGATGAACCTAACTATCTATAACTAAGCACATTGGGAAACAAATAGCATGTAACAACAGGGTGATTGGGCTCGACATGGCATGTGGCATGCCATGGCCACCAACATAGCACCAAAATTCCTCAAAATGATCAGCCCAAAAAGAGAGAAATTAACCTAAGCTGTTACTAACGCTAAACAATACCCCAAAAAAATAAAAAAGAGAAGATTACCCCTAACTTTGCATCAATTGATGATCAAGGCCAATCACTAACGCAATCATCAAGTCTTGGCTAGCTCCCTCTAGCAGTAATCTTTCAAGTTTGTAAGAACTTAGTCTAACCTAATGGTGTTGGTGATCACAATAAAAGAAAGGGAATCAAAAGAAGGAATGTTTAAGTTTTGAGAGATGAATTTAGGTTTTAAATCCTTTGGGATTAAAGCCAAAATCTCCCCACAACCCCCAATACACCAAACCCATATTTGGGCTAGATTTAAGCTACTTGAAAGTAGAGGCTTTGGAGGTATTAAGGAGAGAGAATGTGAGATTATGCAACAAAGAAAAGAAGAGACAAGAAGATTGCAATAAATTCAATCAAATGCTTAAACTTTCTAGGCTTTCATTAGTGGAGGTGACAGAGTTTACAAAGCTAAGTTAGAGAGAGAAAATAGCTACTAATACCTAAGTTAACCTGAAAGAGCCAAAAACCCCTTTTGTAAAGCCCTAACACCATTGCTTAAAAAAAAGGGCAGAGCAGAGGGGGTGCCCTCATGCTAGATCTCTGCCCTCACTTTTCTTCTTTGCCCTCCATAGCAAGCCCCACTGAATCCTAGCACTCCCTTGATGGATTTGACACTCTTAGATTTAGCACTTCTCTTAACTAGGCTTCAAGATAGGTTAGGCTTTACTCCAAGCTAGTTGGGCTTTTTCTTTGTTTGTCACTACAAAAACATCAAACACTAGTAATTAGCTAATTTAAAAGTTATTTGTGACCTAAAATCTAATGTATTGAAGGTTAAAACTTTACCTGATTGAGAACCAAACAAATATCCCCACACATTGATTTTGCTCGTCCTCAAGTAAAACATGAGGAAATCATGTTTTTGTAGGTGTGATGGTTGCATTTGGCATATATAACAAGCAGCCCTTTAAACCCCCCGGCCCCTCAAGTGGACGCATGCGGTCTCATAAGGGTTTAATGATGACAAACCCGTAAGTCCTTGAAGAAGAAAAAAGAAAAGAGAAAGGAAAAGGGAAAAATCTTTTTGGGTTTTAAAGAAATTTTTTACAAAGAAACATCAAAAGGGTAATCATGCATGCCTTAATTCAATAACTCACCCTAATCTCCAAGATTCACACAACACATACATTGGGTGCATAATCAAGGTTCTTGGTCCTCCCAAATGGCAACTATGTTTTCATTCTAACCCTTTTCAATGATGACTAAGCCATCATCAACTCACTTTAAGTCATGTGAAATTCTCCTGTCAAGTATTTGAAATAATGATATGGATGCACTAATGCTCGACACTAAAAATACACTCAACTATATGCTTGGTCGAGTTCTCATTCTCCACCACTAGGAGGCACATGCACTTCGAGGGGACTTTTTGAGGCTTTTAATTGTGTTTGGGTTAAGGGCTAAGGAACATTTCACATTTTTGGGAATAAGGATCAACTAGCCATACTAATGAGCTATTAAATTCACCACGATCAATACATATCGCACATAGTCATACCCTATCTAACAATGCGAGATGTTAACTTAAGTATTTTAGATATCACATAAACTGGCAACGGTAAGACTTTTATTTTCTTTTCTTCTTTTCTCTTTTTCTGGTTGTTTTTTTGTTGTTGTTTTGTTTTTCTTCATCATTTTTTTGTTCTTTTTTTCTTTTTCCTTTCATTACAAAAGACACTTGGCAAGAAGGTTTTTTATTCGAATAACTCACTCTTAATTTTGCATGGGCTCAAGTTAATCCCTCACTTTATCCTTTCCTTCTTCATATACCATGCTAAATACGTACTCCACCCCTATCACAGTAATACTCATTAATCTTGGCTTAGGTTAGGACAATGTTCAAGGCCAAAGGCTAATAGAGTGGGTTACAACAAGAATAGCAATGGGTAAGGCTCAAAAGGGATAACAAGGGATACAATTATGCACAAGAGAGGCTCTTTTGTTAATGTGGCTACAATCATGCACATAGAATGCCTCTTTCCTCTCATCAATCATGCAAATGCGATATGCGGTTTCAAAAAGAGTTAGAGCAAATTTTAGAGAGTGACAATTTTGACTGAGCCTCTCAGGAAAGGAAATAGACGGCCCGATTAATGAAGTAATTTAATTGGGCTGAAATCTCATGGGTCCACCTACCATGCCTACTCTCATCTACTAGGTTAAACTAAGCATGTATTTCCAAGAACTTGAACCTCCTATCCATCATCTACGCCCTAATTATGTGTTATTTGAATCCAAAGCAAAAGAGATAATTGCCAGTAAAAGCCATACATTTTTCCCCTAAAACTCTCTATTTACAAGAAAATGGGAAAATCTTTTTGAGTTTTCAAAAAAAATTTCTCTTCTTTTTTTCTTTTCCAAAAATCATGGAAAAAGGCTTCTTCAACCCCTACTTTGTAGTATAGTGGTGATTATTCCTGCCTGTCATGTGGGCGATTCAGGTTCGATCCCCAGCAACGACGCCAGTTTGTTGGTTGTATGTTTAGGTGGCGAGAATTGTAAAAAGTCGTCCTCAGGGTAATTCGTGATTAGCTTAAGATTGACTTAATTGGGGGAGTACGAGTTCAATTTAACTACATTAAACTATTCTAACATGCAAATTTGATCTACTTTTTTACTGATGAGGATCTAAAGCTATAATAACAATGAACACTAGGCTAACCTAACTATCGATCACTAAGCACATTTAGAAACTCATAGCATGTAAAACGGGATGATCATGGCTTGACATGGCCTATGGCACAACATAGCCATGAACATGCAACATTCCTCAAAAGATCACCCCAAAAAGATAAAAACTAACCGAAGCTATTACTAAACCATAAACAAAGCGAGAAAAACACTAAAAGAGAGAATATTACCCCTATCTTTCCATCTATTGATGATAAAGGTCAATAGCTAAATGCCATCATCAAGTCATGATTAGCAACTCTAGCAATGATCCTTCAAGTTTTCAAGAGCTTAATCTAACCTAGTGATGTTGATGATCAAAATAAAAGAAAAAGAATTTAAAAAAAGCGATGTTTGAGTTTTGGAAGGTGGATTTAGGTTTTAAATCCTTTGGAATTAAAACCTAATTCTCCCCAAAGCACCCAATCCACCAAACGCACATTTGGGGTGGATTTAGGGTGCTTAAAAGTAGAGTTTTTGGAGGGATTAAGAAGAGAGAAGATGAGATTATGCAACAAACAAAGGAAGAAACAAGAAGATTGCAATAAATTCAATCAAAGGCTTGAACTTTCTGGGTTTTTATTAATGAAGGTGAAAGAGTTTACAAAACTAAGTTAGAGAGAGAAAATAACTGCTAATACCTAGTTAACGTAAAAGAGCCAAAAATCCCCTTTTTATGGCCCTTATGTCATCACTTAAAACAAAATGCAGAGCAGCGAGGGCACGACCGTGGCACGTGGCACGATACCTCAGTGCCAAATCTCTACCCTTGCTTTTCTTTTACACCCTGTTTCGCTGCAAACCTATTGAATCCTAGCACTTCCTTGCTAGATTTTGCACCCCTTCTTGGATTTGGCACTCCCTATTAGCTAGGCTTCAAGATGGGTTAGGCTTTGCTCCAGGTTGGACTTTTTCTCTTATTTATATCTACAAAACATAAAAAAACTATTAATTAGCTAATTTAGAGGTTATTTATGAGCTAAAATATAATGAAATGAAGGTCAAAAATTTGCCCGGTTGAGAGCTGAACATTTAAGTAATAAGCACCATTAAATAGTTATATAAGTCCAACAAAACATGCCATGAGAAGTGTTAAATGCTTATTAACAAATATGTCAAATGATCACTACAATGGACTGATGAATTAATAATAATATTGTTGTTTTGATGGACTAGATGACTATCATGATAATGGCCTACATTTTAGTACACTAATAATATTAGAAGAACTGAAATAGTTATTAAACATCTGTTACATACTTTCTACATAAGAAGTTATTTTTCGAATAAATGCTCATCAAAATAATGAGGAAATGCTTATCAATAGATAGTGAAACACTAATCAACTGTGTCGACACCTATAGAATAGCTAGATAGGTAAGTGAGGAATTACATTATTATTATTGCTCAGGGAGCCTCAAATAGCTAATTTTGAAATGGATGATAGAGGGGTTGTCCCATATTAACCCAAAAAAGAGGCCTTGAGGAAGTATATAAGCTAACGAATCACTTCACCTATTACCAGTTGGTTTTGGTTGCAGTCTCACTGTAATTTATGCATGACTCATTCGTTTTAGGGGCCCACTTATAAAAAAATTTAACATGATATTAGAGAGAGTTGACCGACTCTCACTAGCCATCATTCCATGTCTGATTAATTATGTATATAAGCTAGTAACTCACTCCATCCATTTTCATTTAGTTTTGGATTAGAGTTTCGCTGATTTTGTATGTATGACTCATTCATTCCATATCCAATTTATACAAAAAATTAATCACTAACTTCAAAGACTACTATACAACAAAAGCACAATACATCAAAGTGGAATTCTCTTATAGGTGTACCTTGTCTTATTTTATTTATTTATTCATTCATTCATTTATTTATTCATATATTTATTAACATACAATAAAGGAAATTAGGACAGTTACATCTTTATATCCTATAAATAGAGACCCATGAGGCTCCTAACTGGTTGAGTCCTCACATTGTATAACCGTGTTATATGGTATTAGAGCCACCTCTAAAAAAAACCTAACACAACCCTCTCTCATTAAACTGAATTCGCGTGTTGCTTCCACCACAAGCGGCCCTCCTCCATCATCTTCTAGCCACAGTATCCCATGGTGATACCACCAATAGCATCGCTCTATCTTAAGGATCTCACCTCGTCCATTAATACTAGTAACCCCATATCTTCTAGCTAGCCCATTCTCCGTCCCCGTCCATAGGTAATCTGCCAAGCCAACCCCACGTGTCTTCCTCCCCCACTGTTCGATCCATGTCCCTTCCCTCCCCTACGTAGGCCTATACTGCCTCCTAGCCCATAAGATTTGTGCTTAGTCTAGCCTCCTTTACGTTGGCCCCTGCTGCCTCCCAACCCTTAGGTCCTGTATCCAGTCCGGCCTACAACCATAGTCTATATCTCCAGGCTCATTTTCCCACTCCTTTGGCCCCCCTAATTTCGGCCTCTTCTTGCCAGCCCATGGTTCACCTGTCGATCTCCACCCCTAAACACATGGTCCAAATGTGATGTGTTTAAATCGCAAACTGTGTTGTCCCTAAAGATCATGGAACATGATGAATCCGAACCTACTTCTTACACATAATGTAAAACCCAAAATTTTTCCATTTTTAATCCAACTAAAAGCTTTTAATAAAGAAAACATTAACTTCATGTAATAAAAATTTAAATTTTTATATCAACCTTTCCTCGTAAATTTCAAATTTAGGTTTTGAATTGATTGACATTTTGCAAGAAATTGAAAAAATTCTGGTTCTCTTTCCATGAAACACAATACCCCCCCTTCATTCTCGCATAATCCTTTCCCTCTCTCTTCCTTCTACCGCCACAACCGATGTCACCCATCACTACCACACCAACGACAACCTATGCTGCCATTTCCACCACTTTGTCGGTTAGCCCCCACTACTAGTAGCCTACCCCTCGTGGTTTTTCTCTCTGTCTCCACTTTCCTTGCTTCTTCTTTAGCTAAGTAGGTGTATAATAAGGGATTTTTACCAAAGCCCTAATTTTAATGTATGAGAATTCGATTTAACTTATTTATCCTGTATCAATGTTCTTAATCCTGATTTATGAATCGAAATTTTCCGATCTTGGGGATGATTGAAGTCCACATACATCATCCTTAATCTTTGAGGTAAAAACTTTAATTTCTCACTCCAAAATTCCTCTTGAAGGGGTTGGCTAGGTTTTATTGTATTTCCAGGTAGTTTTGGCTATTATGAATGATTCACAATTGACTTTATGATTTTCTTAAGTGAATATTGTGATTTCATCCATGAAACATGGGTTTAGATAAGACTAGAAACTGGACTTGCAGTAACCCGAATTTGAGGAATAATCTGGGCTTATTCACTTGGATGAACTAGCAAAAAAATTTAGGATGTATATTTATGAGTTTATTTTCTATTAATTTTGAATACTCAATATTTGACTCACAATGAGGGAGAAATGAAGTTTCTCCTATGAGTGTGCAGAGTCAACCTAAAACTGACCTGATATAAAAAGGTGAACTTTTAAGGCAGTAGCTGTAATTTTTTTTGATTTTTCATTTGGACATAAAATGAAAGTTTTATTAGACATAAAGGGCTTTCTAAATTTTGCTCATACCCCTCGATTCAAAATTTCTATGTGAATTTATTGCCTCTGTAAGTTTAAGCAGAAAACTGACCTAAAATTGCTCACAAACCCTAATTGGTTTAATTTAAAATCTTAGCTTTTATTTGGTAAATGAGCTTCTAAGGTAATGTTTGGTCAGATGTAACAATCTGTAAAGCAAACAAGTTTGTAATTTTGTTTTTATTATCTTATTTGTTATGGGAGAGTATTGTAAATAAATACCATGGAATTATAGCTACCATAAACTGTGTAATCATAATTATGTTACGAAGTTGATTGCATTAGATTAGATTCAATCAAACATCACATAAAAGTTTTTAGGTGCCTAAAAATTAGTATCTAGGGGCATTAGTAAGGGTCATGTGACCTTATTGGCTTGCTCAGCTTTTGGGTTGAAAAATCTTGGTTTCGGGTTGGAAGATCTCCCTCAGGTTGGCCCATGTTATGACATTTTACTTTATTGTTTAGGCCAATAATCCAGAATTGAGCTCATTCTAGGCTGGTATGCTTTATTCAGGCAATGTCTCTCGTCTAACTCCACTTGGTTATGCTTTTAAAATGTGTTTTGGATGTTTATAGATTGTTGTGTGACCTTGTATGAGAAGGTGACCTTCTGTATAAAACTTGAGTTGTGGCATGTCATTTTATAAATTTTGGAATGTGTTATTTGGGGTTGCATTGAATATTTATATTTAAACAGTTCATGTTTAAAAGTGGGTTTTTCAAAGTTGATGGGAGTTTTGATTAAGATGTTTTGGACTTACTGGGAGCCAAATGAACTTATTTACAAAATACTAAATTTTAAAGTGAAAGATTAAGGCGAGTTTGTAGGAGGGTATCTTTCGGGATCATGGTACCTTTACCTTAATTTAGAGACAAATTAGCCTCCTTGGGATGTCACATCTTGTTGTTCAAGTTTGTATCACGGTATATAGAAGTACGCCAAGATGGGTTCCAGTAAACCTTGAAGATTATGGTAACCAATGAGGTTTTTTGGCGGAAGGCCATGATACCCTCTGATGAGGTCACTCGCTATTAATTGAACTCTGTTTTTGCACTAGATAATGGTCAACAATGTGTAGTTTAAAGACTTGTTTAAGGCATCGTACCTTTATCACCTAATGTGCTGCTGCAGGTATTTTCTTTTGTTTCCTTGTCACTCCTTTTTGTTAAAGTCTTATAATAGTCTCTAATATATGTGGATCTCTTGGAATCTACCTCTTTAAAAGCAGAAATGCCTGAAGGGATAAGACTGCATACATCTAGATCTCCCCAGACTCACATAAGTGAGATCTATGCTGGGAGTTGTTGTTGTTGTAATGTGTAGTTCAGAGATCCTAAAATGACCGGGAACCAATCTTATTTCAAACTATTTTAACATTTTCCTCTCACCCCTGAATGTTTAAACGAATTTAAGTTAGGGTTTTATAATTAGGAGTGCCCATTATTGAGCTCGGTCTCACTGTTTGAAATGTTTTATGTTCAGGTACTAACATGTTGAATGGGATGGAATATGAGTGATGCCATAATAAATGTTTTGGTTAACTTTCATTTGGCATGTGATAATGTTAGATTTATAGTTGACTCAGTTGACCATTGACTGTTGATCGTTGACTTTGAATTATAATTTTTATTACTTTAATAAGTTTCCCTTTTTCCTTGTATTTAATAATGAAATCAAGTACTAATGCCCACGAGGTTATTTTTTCACTGCACTAAATAGTGTATGTATTAGAATAATAATGAATTAGAATTTTCAGGGCGTCAGATACAAGCTTCAAAAGATGTCAGTTGAAAAGAAGCTATTGTTAACAGGAATCTAATGTGCTTATTCAAAATGATACTTAGAAGTTTGTTCTTTATTGACCTAAAGTGAATTTGTTGTGTTACAAGTGGTTTTTGGGATTAAATATCGTGATGATGGGAAATTTAAGCAACCTAAACTTCATAGAGCTCGATTAGTGATCCGTGGTTTTTTTGTTCAAGCATGTCGAGATTATCATGACACCTTTAGTTTTGTTATGAAGCCCACCACCATCCGCAATATTCTTTCTTTAGCTACCATCAGAGGTTGGATCATCCAATAGCTAGATGTTAAAAATGTCTTCCTTCAGGATGATCTCACTAAAAATAACTATACGACCTAGCCTTAGGGCTTTGTTCACCTCGACTTCACTGATAATGTTTACAAATTGACTAAATCTCTCTATGGCCATAAACAAGCTCCTTGAACTTGGTCTCATAAATTGAGTAGTTATTTGCACTCTTTTGGCTTCAACTGTAACATGACTGATTCATCTATGTTCTTTTTAATCATCCATTACTTTAGTTGTTTTGTTACTTTACCTGGACGACATTATTATCAATGACAACTCCACTGCCTTTGTTTATCATATCATTTCCCTATTGTCTTCCCATTTTTTGATGAAGGATCTTAGGAAACTTCATTACTTTCTTGGGGTACAATTTATATGCAATCCTGATGGCCTTTTTCTTTCTCAACCCAAGCATGTTCAAGACCTTGCCAAATTTAACCTCAATAAATTAAAACCTGTCCACACATCCCTTCCTTCTCAGACCATATTGTCATTCTTGGATGGCGAATTTACTCTTTGATGCTACTGAGTATCATAATATGGTAGGGACATTATCGTATTTAACATGGACTAGGCCAGATATTTCCTATGCAGTGAACCTTGTGTCTTAATTTATGCATGATCTGCATTCCATTTACCTCTTGGATGTGCAATGTATTCTCCATTATTAGCAGGGCACTGCATATCATGGCTTGGTTCTCAAGTGGGCTTAGTCCTTGTCCTTGGTGACTGCCTATTCAGACGCTAATTCAATTGGGTGCCCCGAGAGCTCTTGGTCTGTAACTAGTTTTGCAGCCTTCTTGGATCCTAATCTTGTCTCTTCTCTATTGAAGCTCACTATAGGTTCTTACTTACACGATAGCTAAAAATACCTAAGATTCACTAGCTCCTTGCTTAGTTGGGCATTGTCCTTCATGTTCCCATTCAAGTTCTTTGTGATAATATCTCCACTATGTACATTACTGTTAACCCTGTCCTTCATGATCATAGAAAGCATATTAAGATTCAATACCATCTTGTATGTGCACACATTTCCTATGGTTATCTTGTTGTCAAATATATCCTCACTCACTTACAAGTAGCTGATATTTTTATTAAGCCACTACCTATACTTTGTTTTCTATTTTTATAGCTCAATATGTTTGTGCATCCGCCCTTCCAAATTGATAGGGTGCAATAGAGGAAATTAGGATTATATTTGTATGTCTTATATCCTATAAGTATAGAGCCAGGAAGCTCCTAGTTAATTGAGTCCTTACATTGTATAACTGTGTTACAATATATATTTACTTGCACAATATGCAACTCTAGTGCACCATTATTTTAAGGAAAACATATTTATTTATTCAAATTATATTTATTTATTTAATTAATTATGTTTATTCATTTAATTTATCATATTTATAGATTTAATCACTCATGGTTATTTGTTTAACAAAATCACGTTTATTAATTCAATTACACTCAATTCCACCCAAATGAGTCACAACTCTCCCCACTTCTCATATTTCATTCATAAATCCATTAGATATAGAATTCCACCCCAATTGAGTCATTGAACTCAATAGAAGCTATTAAGCTTACTGAACTTGGTATTTTCTTGGTAAAATCCATAATTGATTCACAGCTTATAAACAAGCTCTCAAATTATATATTTGACTTCTTTTTTCTCATTAATCAAGCTAAAAACTCCATGAAAGTTCATGAATATTCATTTCCCCCTTAAATGACTTGGCCCAAAATACACAAAATGAGTGCATGGTCAATCTCACTTAATCTTTATTATTGCTCTTTATACAATTACTCAAAATACTTCCAAAAATCACCAAACTCAAAATACTCAACCAAAATTTATAAGATCTTACAGGAAATTTGAAAATAATATGGATAATCTATAGTAAAAGTTTTAGAATTTTCCTCTAAGTATACACTATACAGAAATTATAATAGCAACCTGATTTACACCAAAGCAGGTCAATTCACTTCAAAAATTCATAACGTTCATTCTAGACCTCAAATGGAGACCTAAAACCCTAATATAAAAATATTAAGAAGTCCTGAAAAACTTTTATTTACAATACAAAATATGATTCCCACAATAGGGTTCCCAAAATGGGGTTAAAATACAAGTGTGTCAGTTTTTAGTCCATTCTGTGCAGTTTCGGTAAAACAACCATAATGTTTTCCACAGACCTTAGATTAGGGTAATTCAAGAGGCATTTAAAAGCTAACACACTGAACTATCTACCCACAAAAATCATAATTTTCCAATGGCCCAATCATTACCAGTTTAATCGTGAACGCGGCCCTGTTTTGCTGAAATTTTCAGCCTCACTGTCTTGACTTTTCCCTCTCTTTTCATATAAAGCCTCACTTGAAATCATTCCAAATCACCAAAAGCATCATCATAATCATCAATAAAACTAAAGATTACAAAATCAAATACAAATCAATCCATAAACATGGTTTGAACTTATGCTTGCATGAACATGATCATCCCGAAATCCTATCATGAATCAAAGTCAACTCCACCATGACCAACACCAAAATAACTTATTTCTTATTAAAACATCATGATCAATGATCACAAGCATCAAAACAAGAATCAAAACTAAAATCAAAATCAAAACCAACAAGATCAAATTTTAAGATTACTCACTTTGATGCTTGGAAGCAAGAGATGTATGTGGTGTGAGGTGGAGGAGATGGTTGGTGGTGGTTGTGGTGGTTGGAGGTAGCCTCTGGCTGATCAAAATAGCAGCAAATAGCAGCAAGAGGGAGGGGGCAGCCGTGAGGTCAGAGAGAGAAAGGAGAAGAAAGGGTGTGTGCGTGTGTTGTTACGTTTGCTTGACTAGAAGACTCCAAAAGATACTTGGCTGACATTTTATCCTCCCAAAATATCTTTTTTTTAATTAAAATTGGGCATAAATAATAGTAATTAGCTTAATTTAATCACACCAAAATTTTACGGGCCAAAATTTTAACCCAAAATGAATCGAGCCGCAAATCGGGCCCAAATGAATTGGGCCGAATTTAATAAATTTGAGCTCGAATATTTTTGCATGGCTAAATATTAAATTTTTGTGACATTATAAAAAATAATTTAATGCTCAATCATAATCATCGAGGCCTAATATCGATTCACTTGTCCTTTATAATATCATTTATCTCATTGTGGACTATTTTACTTCTATTTACTTCATATTGGATTTAATTACGTTCATCAATTTAGTTTTGAAGTTATATTAAGGTACTGACATTATATATACCATTTAATTACTCAATTTTTGTTACACATACTTTTATTTTCTCAGCAACAAGGATCTTTTCTGTCGAAGAGAATGTCAATTTTGAATCATAGTAATTGAGTTCATTGCGGCTATTATATGAGAAGTATCCAAATCTACTACTGAAACATGAAATTAAGCAGTTATACAATACGTAGACACCCTTAGTCGGTGTACATTGAGCAAATTATACCTGTTCAGAGGGAAGCAATGGGAACTAATGACCCATGTGTTTTTAAACGGCATTGCATACATTTGACAAGTGTCCTAAGTTTCAAGGATAAAACTCTTTAAGAGAGGAAGGCTGTTATAACCCGACCCTAACCCATATTTATTTATTCAAATCATATTTATTTATTTAATTTCATGTTCATTCATTTAATTTATCAAATGACTTGGCCCAAAATACACAAAATGAGTGCATGGTCAATCTCACTTAATCTTTATTATTGCTCTTTATATAATTACTCAAAATACTTCCAAAAATCACCAAACTCAAAATACTCAACCAAAATTCATGAGATCTTATAGGAAATTCGAAAATAATATGGACAATCTATAGTAAAATCTTCAGAATTTTCCTTCAAGTATACACTGCACAGAAATTGTAATAGCAACCTGATTTACACCCAAGCAGGTCAGTTCACTTCAAAAATTCATAACTTTCATTCTTTTAATACGCTTGTATAACTTGTTCTAAATTCATAATGTAATTCAACTCTCATTGGTGTGGGTGATTGCAATTGTCATAATCCCCTTACTCTCTTTATTTTAAACTTTAACTCCCACACATATACCTTACATGCTCATTTTCACTGGACATTCAATCTAGTTTGATTGTCAGATCTGGTATCATTATGGGGGTGAACTAACTGTGCACTTGCAGGACTAAGACGATTGGTAAGGATCTTAAGGTTAGCTTGAGAGATGAGGATTGGCTAAACGTGCATTTCTATGGGCTGAGGGAAGAAAGGCCCAATTTATCCCCCCAATTACATTATGCAAGCAAGTGAATTATTATGTCAATAACGCATTTCATATTAGTGATTTGTCAACCACACTCAGTATATCCACATCCATATTTATAGTTGGTGGATTTAGAGATGTTTCATCTGAGAACTATCAGGATTGTTTCTCCCCAAGAAACATTGATTTGCAAATCAACCTAGTTCAAGGTGCTCAATCCATTTTCAAAACCCCTATCATATGACGGCCAATAGAGTCTAAAGAATTAAAGATTCAGTGGATGAGGTGTAAAGGATTTATTTGACCAATTGTGTCCCCATGGGGAACCTCAGGTTTATACGAAGAAGAAAGACAGAATCTTATGGTTGTGTACTGTGTACAGAGAGTTGTACAAGATCACTATCAAAATAAGTGTCCTATACCTTGAACAAATAATTTATGGGATTAAATGCCAGCAACAAAAGTTTTAAGGTTCGAATATCACACCTAAACCATGTAACCACAGTTTATCTTTTGCAAGAATACCCATTTATAGTAATTCTTGTTTGCTTGTCTCATCTTTAAAACTTGATACTATTCAATATTGTTTAATTTCCTTGCATTTCAACCCGATGTTTCCTATTAGTGTGATCTTCCATGTCTTTGCAAACCCACATATATACCTTACATGCTCATAAGTAAACTCTAACTTTTTTGTTCAATCTTATTATTGGACTTGAATTGGTTTTATATAAGCAAAGGCACGTTTCTAATGTCACTTGTTCAATCTATTTACTTAGCCATTGGTACTTTGCTCGTTCAATCTATTGATCTATCCCCTGACCCTAACCCATATTTATTTCTTCAAATCATATTTATTTATTTAATTAATCATGTTTATTCATTTAATTTATCATGTTTATGGATTTAATCACTCATGATTATTTGTTTAACCAAATCATGTTTACTAATTCAATTATACTCAATTTATATATTTACCGAATTACCTTATGTCATTTAAAGTTTTCGCATTCATTTCATCATTTTACTCATATACGGATACCGTATGACTCTTCAAAAGCCGCTTTGATAACCTGTTGCATTTCTTCACCTTCATTACTTAATACTCCCTCTCAACTTCATAACATCGATCATTTACTTTCAGAAAAGTTATGGTCATTTTACCGAAACTGCACAGAATGGACTAAAAACTGACACACTTGTATTTTAGCCCCATTTTGGGAACCCTATTATGGGAATCACATTTTGTGGTGTAATTCTCTTCGACAGAAAAGATCCTTGTTACTAGTAAGGAGGTGCTCACTATTGGTTCATCTCCTTGTCCACTAATAGAAATTGGTATATACCCTGATAAGTACTCTGATACTAATACGAGCTAAAAACACGTTATATATGTGTTCGGGTTCAACATGTAAGTGCAGTCAACAAGCTGCAGGATTTAACTTAATAGATCATCGTACTAAAACCGGATTACTAACTGCTTCTTGTCACTCTAGAAACCACTCTTATCATAGATCATCGGGATCATCTAGATCTATTAGTTAAACAAGAAAATAGGCTACTTTAGCCTTTCTATTTTCACACTGAAACAATTTACAATGTACCTCAATATGGAGACTTCTATTGTATAGAGCTCTTGTTAGACTATCGAGGGATATGAGAATCCAATGGACTCTTTTAAGGATAGACTTTTGAAACTTAGTTAGACTTTAGAAGAATAGGTACTTTGGATCTGGGATTTTCATAAGGTAAGCTACCATCCCATATTCCCAGGCTTTCATGATTTGGTCATCTAGAGGAATTGAATTTGCTGGAAATCTAACGCCACTAACTATAGATCTATAAAAAAACAAACACCATGGTACTCATAATTCCCAAATATCATAGGAAAAATTATAATAGTAGTCGACGCGGGCTGCATACCAGTCATTGAACCAATTCTGTTGAAGATAAGAACTTATTTTTGCTTGAATATCATAGGGACACCTAAAGTAATTCATTCGTAAATTTGAATGATTGAATGTCTGTACTATTAGATAGGGACCAGGCAACAAACCAAAGCATTATCTACTCTTTGTATGGGATTCTAAAATATCTATAAGGATTCTACTAGAATGAGAAACCCGTTCTGCCAATAATGGCATTTCATTTTGGAATTTCTCCTTTACCGATAGGAGCTATGCTTTGTTGATCACCATTAGCAAGTTCATGAGTTAAACTATTCAGCAATGAATTCATCAATCCTTGTATACATTTGTTCGTCTTAAATTTATACCGCAAGCGCACTGTGCAGCTGTAGCTAGCAACCGGCGAGTACGGGTTGTGTCCACAGGGAACTCGTGTCCGAATACCAAAACTAATTTAGATACTCAATCTAGACCAATCAAATTGTAAGTTTATATTTAAACTATGAGAACATTAACAACTAAAGGATTGAATGAAACAACAGAGTACTAAAACACTTAGGTTGGAATCAATAGCACAATTATGGTAGCTGAACCAATTACTAACCCCAACAAACAACCCCAAGCATGCATCCTGAGTAGATAGATTGCCAGTTAAGCCCATCTCCTCCATCTCTTAAGGGTCGAAGACTAATCCTAGAAATGTAGTTACCTATTTTCATAGAACTAAAGTCACAGGATTACAAGATCTACAACCTCGAATCTCAATTAGAACCTTAATTATTTTCACATTAAAATCCTAATTATCTACTAAGCCACGCTAGGAAAAGGTTCTGTCTTTCGACGCTCTCCTAAACCCGAATAATAAAAGATGAACGCCCTCTCAGGCATTTCATTAAGCATGTGGTGTGCATAGCAGAAATCATGAATGCAAGTGTAAGGAAAGTAAGGGGTTGGGGCTAGATTTTGATTTAGCTAAACATAATCGGCTTGGGAAATTAGCCACGTATCGTCGCACAAGCAATAGTCATGAATCCAATTTCACCAAACATGATTCAATTCAAAAACATAAAATAACAATGAAGAGGAGAAAGAGGAATAAGAAGAGAGACTTGAATTAATTCGCTATGAGGTAGAGCAATCTTTAATTGTAATGAATTCAATCCAGAAGGCATTCAAGAAAATCCCCTAACAAAACCCTAGAAATCGCCTAAGAAAAGTGCTCTCAAAAGAAAAACTGAAGTCCCCCAAAAACTACCGGAAAAATCACTTAAGTAGCGTGACAACGGGCCGGCGCACGGTCGTGCTTATACACACGGGCAACCGTGCGGCTCCCGTAGCCAGCTAGTATGCAGCTTCAGCCTCTGCAGCACAGCTGTGCACTTCTGTAGCACAGCTGTGTACTTCTGCAGCATGGTCGTGCACTCTTTCACCCATCTTCCTTTGGCTCTCAGGGCTTCATTGGACCTCAATCTCCTCGTAATTCATTACCAAAGTCATCCTTTCTATCAAGACTCAAAGATTTCTCTTGAAAGTAAGGATAAACCAAATTATAAGCACAATTGAATCCAGGGAGGTGAATTTGACCCTTTCTTATCTAGATTTGGCACGAAAACATGAGAAACAGGGATCAAATAGGATCTGAAATGAGGTCAAAACAAAGGTTTATCACTCCCTCATGCGGATCTCTTGCTTGTCCTCAAGCAAAGACTAGCTCAAGAAAGATCAAAGAGGGAGATAAACCTCTAGTGACACGCCTCCTCAGGCAAGAGATAAACAATCGATAGATCAAGCTAAATCATGCATTAAGGACGGTCAGGGGTGTGAAACGATCTCAATAAGACACGCACACTCCCATTCATGAAGCCCCCTAACAAATGCAACGCATCAAATACCCCAATATTAAAGCACATAGTAAGACAAGACCTTTCTCAATAAGTGGTGAGTAAGCGAAACTGATATAACCTCACTTTAGGACAAAGCGGAACACTCCCCTCAATGTGTTTATAATATATTACAAGGGTGCACTCAATACTCTATCCAATCAAGCAAACTACCATAAGCTTGGTAGAGTTCTCGATTCTCCATCACTTGATGTAAAATGCAATATGCCAATCCTGAGGGCTTGTAAGAGGATGTAATGGGGCCAAGCTTAAGGGTAAGAAGTGGAATAATTTGGGAAGAGTGAAGCTAATAGTTAAAAGACTAAGAAGCAAAAAAACCACTTCCACAACTAGTGAATAGATGTTTAAGCACCAAACCCCACAAAAACCTCTAGGGAGGAATTAAACATTCTTATTTCCATAAAATCATGTCCACCACTTTATTCTTGACTTTTCCACTTTTTTCTCCTTCTCTCTCTCTTTTTTTTTTTTTTTGAAGGAGAAAAAGAACATGTGAATGGTATGGAGATTACAAAATCAAATGATCATTCCTCCCAAGCAAGCCACTCATAAAGTACCCAAGGTGGAGTAACCTCCAAAGTAAACCCAACTCAAATAAAAGTGTTGCTCCACTAGACCTTGACAAGGATATGAGGAATATGTGTAGGCCAAGTGTGTAGTTGGTAGGGTGCAACAACAAAGACAATGGGTAAGGCACAAAGGGCTAGCAAAGGGAATGGTACACATCAATGGGTGACTTTTTGGCTCATGTGGCTAAATGAAACAAAAATTGCTTCAATCATATCAACATATGCATATGCTAAATGTGGTTTTCAAGAGAACAATACTAAGTTCTAGAGATACAATCATGGATGAGTCACACATGAAAGAAAGTACGAGACTATATGCGATGAATAGTCAATAGGCTCAAAGTCTCACAAGTAATTCTACTACAATCAAACAACTTACTCCAAAATATGTCCTACTTATCAAGGTCAGTCAAACCCAACCACATAAATCTCAAGGGCAATATGACATATAACATAGGGCAGGGGAACTACAGATGGCAATGTCAAATACAATTTCAGAAAAATTCTCACCATAACAGGCCACACCTCAACACACAACTCAACCTGATTAATCAATCATCACCCCTTGTGTTCTCTTCATAAGAGGGGTTTTCACAACTCTTATTCAAAAATTTCTCAAAAACAATAAATCTAACTAGGAAAGTAGTAAAAGATATAAAGGATAGTGAGAAGAAGGGTAAGAAGTAGTACCTGGAAAGCTCAGGGACGCCCAACTCGATCACTTCTCCTTTTGAGATGCAAAGTCTAACTTATATTCTCTAAACTATATGGTCTATTAAAGGAAGAATGAAAAAACAACCTAGTAAAATTACATGACATCCTATCTATATGATGCGAATACAAGTGATGTCATTCATCCCGCGCCCCAAGTCCATAATTTTGCCCAAGGAACTGCAAGCTCACCCTCCTATGCGTGAGATTTTCATTAGCCTCAATGAAAAGGATAAAGAAAAGGCTAAGGTAAGGGTAAAACCAATAGCGCCGAGGGAAAAAGGGTGGGCGGGGGGGGGAACACACTTTTTTTTGGAACACAAGCAATAAAATACTTAGATTGCCTCTCAAGAAGCGCTTGTTTAAGGTCCTTAGCTTGACCCTTACCTCCAAATAGTAGATGATAACGGCACGGGAGGTGAATTAGTAGAGGGGTGGAGATGTGAAATAGGACCTTCTTCCTCCCCAGTAGGAGCAGAAGTGAGCCCAAAACTAATCGGGATGGCTGCCGAAAAGGTAGAAGAACTTGCAAACAGCGTGTATGGTCCCTCATCTCCATCAAATACATTGCCCCCAAAAACAGCATCGGGAGGGACCACAGAGGGTAGAGGAATGATAGGTACAGAAGATGGTGTGGGTGGAGGGAAATAAAAGTCTACCCTTTTCCCGCACATCTGAGGAAATATGGTATCAGCCTGTACGTCAATTACCACCCCAGCTGCAGATAGAAATGATCTCCCCAAGATGAGAGGCACCCGAGAGTTCTCATCCATATCCATAATGATAAAATCGTAAGGGATGATCAACTTACCCACTTAAACAGGGACACCCTGCAGAGCACCCACTGGTTGCTTGATGGAGCAATCGATGAGCTGAATGGTGAGATTAGTGGGTTGCAGGTCCTTCAGCTGTAGCCTGGTATAAAGGGAGAGAGGCATCAAACTCATGTTGGCTCTCAGGTCACAAAGAGCTCCTTCAATCTGCAGATCCCCTATAACACAGGGGATGAAGAAACTGCCCGGGTCTTGCAGCTTGGAAGGTAATTGACTCTGGAGAATCAGGGTATAGACTTCTCCAATGGGAACTATAGCAGGTCCCCCATGCTTCCCTTTCTTGGAGAGAAGCTCTCTCAAAGATTGTAGGTAGGCTGGTGTTTTCCTGAGAGCTTCTAAAAGGGGAGTATTAGCATAAATCCTCCTTAGCATATTCAGGAATTTTGCAAATTTGGGCTCATGCTAAAATAGCTTAGCCCAGGCACCCTTTAAGGATAGGGTACAGGTGGGTGGTACGGGTGAAATGGGGGTGGAGGCATAACTTCCCCATTAGAGCTCAACTTCCCCTCCTGCTTCTACTCATCAGTGCCTGCAGAATCAGGAACTGCAATTGTCTCCTGGAGAACCATGACAGGACTCTCCTCTAACCCTTCACCCATTATAGAAAGGGCATTGATGTGGCCCTAAGGATTAGTCTCAGACTGACCTGGTAGATGTCCCTGAGATCGAGATAAGTGGCTGACCTGCTGGACTATCTGGGCGATCTGAGTGTCCATCACCTTCTGGTGGGAGGCCATCGCATCGAACTTGGCGTTCAGGTGGTTGATGGACTCGTTAAGTGCCTTATTGGTCTTGGACTGGCTAGTGATAAAGCGCTCTATGAGGCTCTCCAAGTGTGATGCGGGTTGAGGAGGTGGAGGGGGTGGGGTGTAGGGAACTTTATACTGAAACCCCGGTGGCTGCATAGCATGTTGAGATGGAGGGTTGGGGTTTTTGTAAAGAGGATTGGGGTGACTCCTCCATCCCGAGCCTTGAGCATTCGGGTAGGAATTATTTTATGGTGTGGGGTTGAAGTTATGTATGGCGTTGGCGTGCTCAATGGAGATAGGATCACTAAAACACTCAGCGAATATGTGCCCCTACACACCACAAGTCTCATAGCCGCATAGATCCCAGCTGGAATTGCGGAACTACCTCGAGTGGGAGAAGTCCCTATCTTGTCAAGCCTTTGAGCTAATGCGTCCGCTCTACTGGCTAAGAGTGTGACAGCATCGACGTCATACTTACCACCACCTCTCCTCGGGGTGGCTCTCTCGCTTGACCAATGGTAGGTGTTGGAGGCCATCTCCTTTAACAGAGCCCTCGCTACCTCGATAGAATTTCCCATAAGAGCTCCTCCTGCAGCTGCATCTGTTGAGGTCTTGACCAACTGTTCTAGTCCATTATAGAATGTCTAGACTAGAAGCTAGTCAGGCACACCATAGTAAGGGCATTGTCGCTGGAGATCCTTGAATCTCTCCCAAACTTCGTAGAGGGGTTTCCCATCCCTTTGAGTGAAGGAAGTGATCTCAGTCCTCAGCCTCGCAATTTTCCCAGGTGGAAAGTATTTGCTGAGGAATGTCCTTGAAAAACCCTCCCAAGTTGTGAATGAGTGGTTCCTCATTCTGTAGCCAATCGCTAGCTCTATCCCTTAGTGAAAAAGGGAATAGCCGCAGTCGAATCGCCTCCGTGGACACCCCGTTGATCTTAATGGTGTCGCATTTCGCAAGGAATTTGCGAAGATGCACGTTGGGGTTATATGCAGGGTGCCCACCTAACTGATCCCGCTCCACGAAGGTGATGAGCATGGGACTGAGTTCAAAGTTGTTAGCTTCAACCGTCGGGTTCGCAATAGATGACATGATATCCGACGCTTATGGTAAGGCGTAGTCGCGCAACACTCTCTGATCTTGCCCAGCCATCTCTACTTCGACCTTTTTCTTTCTTCCCGTTTCTCCGCGATGCCGACATGTAGTAGCTTCTATCTTAGGGTTGAGTGAGACAAGGTTTTGATTTCCTTGGCTCCTCTTGTGCAGACAAAAGCAACACTATACCCGACGTAAAAAGAATCAAAAGAAAGAACGAAATAGGCTACCAAAAGAAAAATAAAGGTCTAGTCCCAAATATCTTAATCGGTTTCGATATCAAAAGAAACAAGTTCCCCGACAACGGCGCCAAAAACTTATTCGTCTTAAATTTATACCGCAAGCGTACGGTATAGATGTAGCTAGCAACCGGCGAGTATGGGTCGTGTCCACAGGGAACTCACTTCCGAATACCAAAACTAATTCAGATGCTCAATCTAGACCAATTAAATTGTAAGTTTGCATTTAAACTATGAGAACATTAACAACTAAAGGATTGAATGAAACAGCAGAGTAGTAAAGCACTTAGATTGGAATCAATAGCACGATTATGGTAGCTGAACCAATTACTAACCCTGCCAAACAACCCCAAGCATGCATCCTGAGTAGATAGATTGCCCGTTAAGCTCATCTCCTCCCTCTCTCAAGGGTCGAAGACTAATCCTAGAACTGTAGTTACCTATTTTCATGGAACTAAAGTCACAGGATTATAAGATCTACAACCTCGAATCTCAATTAGAACCTTAGTTATTTTCATATTACAATCCTAATTGTCTACAAAGCCACGCTAGGAAA
Source organism: Carnegiea gigantea (assembly GCA_029747015.1). Lineage (NCBI taxonomy): Eukaryota > Viridiplantae > Streptophyta > Magnoliopsida > Caryophyllales > Cactaceae > Carnegiea > Carnegiea gigantea. Next base: position 152,352 of record JAKOGI010001411.1, on the reverse strand, counting down.
AAGTTCCATCTTTTGATGCTTCCTAAACCCGAATAATAAAAGATGAACACCCTCTGAGGCATTTCATCGAGCATGTGGTGTGCATAGTAGAAATCATGAATGCAAGTGTGAGGAAAGTAAGGGGTTGGGGCAAGATTTTAATTCAACTAAATATAATTGGCTTCAATCCTTACCCAAGTTGGGAAATTAGCTATACATCATCACACAAATAACAATCATGAATCCAATTTCACCAAACATGATTCAATTCAAAAACCTAAAATAACAACGAAGAGGAGAAATAGGAACACGAAGACAAACTTGAATTAATTCACTGTGAGGCAGAGCAATCTTCAATTGCAATGAATTCAATCCAAAAGGCATTCAAGAAAATCCCCTAACAAAGCCCTAGAAATCACCTAAGAAGAGTGCTCTCAAAAGAAAAACTGAAGTCTCCCAAAAACTGCCAGCAAAATCACTTAAGTCGCACGACAGCGGGCCGACACATAGTCGTGCTTATACGCACAGGCAGCCGCGCGCCTCCTGTAGCCAGCCAGTACGCAACTTCGGCCTCTGCAGCATGGCTGTGCACTCCTGCAGTACGGTCATGTGCTCTTTCACCAATCTTCCTTTGGCTCTCGGGGCTTCATTAGACCTCAATCTCCTTGTAATTCATTGCCAAAGTCGTCCTTTCTATCAAGACTTGAAGATTTCTCTTGAAAGAAGGATAAACCAAATTATAAGCACAATTGAATCCAGGGAGCTGAATTTGACCCATTCTTATCTAGATTTGGCACAGAAACGTGAGAAACAGGGATCAAATAGGATCTGAAATGAGGTCAGAGTAGAGATTTATCAATGTTCAACAGAGAAAGAAAACTGGTTAATCCATAATTGCCAACGTAACAGTTGCACATGCACTTACATATTTGGTAAATTCTTTTTCACAAAACTAAGTATTCATTTGCAATTAGTTCGTACAAGAAAAGGCTTTGGGCTAAAAAGATTAAGAACTTTTCAATTCTACTTATGATTGCAAGGATTTCTTTTCTTGTCATGGGATAGTTCCATTTTGCTTTATTAAAACTTCCACTACAGTATTTACAGGGTTTTTTTCTTTCTTTGATTTTGAGTACTACTCTTTAGTGCTCATTGTTCGCATCTGTCTCAAGAATTAAATCATCTCCTTCATGAGGAAAACTAAGAACAAAAAGATTTTTACACATCTTTTTGAAGTTTTGGGCATTCATTAAATCACAAGGAGTCCATGTTCAACTTATTTCTTTCTTGAGCTGTTGTTATAACATTTTTCTCAATTTACAAAACCTTTAATAAAATTTGAAGCACAGGTAGGATATACAAGAAATCTTTCTAATTGCTTTCCATCTTCAAATGTCCTCAGGAAGATTTTTATTTTTTGTAAAATATGCTTAGGTACGATGATTTGTCTAGTTTTTTATTTTTGAACCTAAAAAGTCTATTTCTTGTTCAACATAAATGCGCTTATTCTTATCAAGGATAATACTATGGTCAATGCATCTTTGATTGACAGCTAAAATGTCATCTTTGTGCTGTTCTATGGTCTTGGAAAAGGAATGAATGTCACAAGTGGAAACTAGACAATGGTGATTGAAATCTTTGGAGATGTTATCCATTCTTCTTTTGAATATTTGGGGTGAATTTTCAATACCAAATGACATAACTATCCACTCATAATATCCTTGAGAAGCACTAAAAGCACTCAAAGAAATGCTTTCTTCATCCATTTTGATTTGCTAATATCCATTTTTATAGTCCATTTTCAACAACAAAGAGGCTGCTTGAATTCTATTAGAAGGAACTGTTTTATTAGGAATATAATAACTATCAAAGATAATATTATCGTTAAACTTTTTGTAATTGATTACCTTCCTACTTTTTCATTTTTTTCCCTTAAGCATAATTTCCTACCATGAAAGGAGGTATGGAGTGAGGACTCTTACTATTCCTTATTAACTTGTTATCCAAACATTATGTGATTTCTCATCAAATTTTTAGATGACCTGGTGTGTACACATCAATTGTTTATCTGAGATGATAATGTCGGGATTTAACAAAGTAATCTTTAAAATATGTATTATCTTTATCCCAAAATTTGAAATGATTATTGGAGTAAAGTCCTTTGTGTAATTACTCTTATTGTTGAACAATATGTTCTTTAATAGATAACTTTGGTAATTAGATTGTTAGTGCTACTTCACATTGTGCAAGAATTTCTTTCTCACCATGCTAGCTATATGTAAACTCAATCTTCTAATGAGTTTATGCTATATTTAATTTATCGATAGGAACCAACCATTTATTGTAAATATGATTTGGTTTATAGTCTGTGTGCGTCGTGCATAAAGCCTTTGAAAATTATTTCAATCATATCATGGGAGGATTGATTAATAGCCTATAGAACTAGTATAATGCATTGTACTCCTCCAATTCTATGGATAGTTCTTCTATGGCTTCATTGTGCCTCATTATGGTATTATTAGCTATTCTTACTTATAAAGGATTTTTTGTTTTTTTCAGCATGAATTCTGGACATAGAGATCTTTTTTCAAAATAGATAGAACAACCACTATCAGTGTAAGCACACAATTCGTAGCCATTGTATCCCTCTAAGCATATACTTATTGGATATAATTGCTATTAAGATTAGTATTGGTGACTGTATAGCATATCTTCATAGCCATATTTTTAACACATTTATCATCATAAATTGGCTCATTAACGGTCCTCGGTTTATACCCAATGATTTTTCTATCTAAACTCATACTTGGATCTACACTGCATCTTCAAGGTTTGAAACTCGTTCTACTCATTTCATTGGTCATATGCTTTGTATCATCTTCTTTAGCTGCCAAAGATCCCTCTCCCATTCTGATCTTGTATTGATGCTTCTTAATAGCTGGGGTTCAATGGTAATTTTTCCATTCCTATTTTTGTCACATTTTTCTTATTGATTTTTGTAGGACTGGCAGAGCGAGATAACCAAGTCCTGTCAATTTTTATCTCCTATAAATTGGATTTTTTCCTTCGAATTTTTACATTGGAGTAGGACTTTTAAATTTTTCTACCTCTATCATTGTTACTTCAGTCTTTGGGTCTATAGTGCTATATAATTTGCATATTATTTTCCAAAATATTCTTCGTGGGTAACCTCCTCTCTTCATATTCATCCCAACTATTTTTATTATAAGAGATATGAAGTTTTAGGCAAACTCATAGATATAATGATGTAATGGTGTAATTTGAACTTAGACACTTACAACATAGATTTACCTATACTTTCTGTCCTTGTCATGCTTAAGGATGTTTCTTAATTAATGGGATTTACTTGTCCCATATCAAATTTGCAGTCTTCTATCTACAAATCCTTTTCCATCATTTTGCATATGTATTCTCTTTTTAATTGAAAGATGGATTTTCTATAGATCATATCGTTTTATATTGAAGGACCTAACCTCCTGTAACGCCTTCATTCTCATTGTCTACTATAAATTATTCTCCTTAAAGGTCGCTAAGATTAATTGAGCTATTTTCCATCATACGACTAGTTTCTTTATAATCACTTTCTTCATATTCATCTTCCATTAGTATTCAACAATTTCTTTGTTATTTTTTAGAGCTAAGTCTAGTTTCTTCTTCACTATACTCAAAATAGTCTAAACTACATAATGTTTCAATAAGCTTGTTGTTCTCCTCATTTTTGAATTCGTTCACGTAATGTCCCACTTCTTCACATGCCCAACATTTATAGCTATTTTTTAGAGCAAGATAACAGAAAGTTTTCCTAAAAAGTTCATGCCTTTCCGAACTTGGCTTGTTATTGTACTTTCTTTTATATTTTTACCCCTTTGCTTATTAAAGCTCTTTCTCTTATGAATTGTTTTCCTTCTCTTCTCAGGTTCATTTCCCTAATAATGAGGAGTATCACAACAGGCTAGAAATTGTTTCTTCCTTTTCTTTTATTTGGGGAGATTGGGACACTAATCATAAATGCATTCCCTTAAATAAAAAATTCTCATACCAAGTATATAAAATGGCATCTGTTTTTTCAAGCCATGTAATATATTTTTCACTGATTGTGAATTTTATTAGCTAAGGTAATTTGTTATAAAACATATCAAGATTGGCTTCATTATGCATAATTTTGTTATAGTATTAACTAAATTCAACAATATAACTTTTAAGATATCTCATATTCTATAGTTCTATTTTATTAATCTTTGTTTGCTACTCTCTAGCTTTTTCTTCAGAATCAAGATTAGCTTCAATAAATCCAATTTTCATTTCCATACATAATTTTTTTTTAGCAGAGGAGCTTGGGTTTCCATGATTTTTAATACATTTTTACCTTCCTCATCTAATGAGTCGTACCAACTAGCTATAGTGCCCAAAAAACTATATTCAGTATAGTTTAGAAAATTTCCAGTAGTCATGTGTATTTAGATTCAGGGCACTATTCATATGCATCTTCTAATGCTTAAAATTTTATCTCTATTGCAAGCTCCATCAATGTTTAGGGTGTAAGTAGTTTTGCTAATTGGGATAAGACTAATCTCTTTAAATGATGTGGTTTTTCTTGGGATGATTTTCCTTGGGATGGGCCCAAAGGAAAAGTTGCTTATTCGTCCCACGGAACATACCTAGGTCTCTTAAAATAGGTATTTCTCATAGAAGATTCTCCAAAATCTTCATGTTTCAGAATTACATTGTTAACTAGATTAGATTCATATTCATCAATATTAGCTTCTTCATCAATTTAACTTTCAACCACCAATTTTCCACGTTTTTTTCTCTAGCGTTCTCCTAACTTCTTCTAAAGGAACGATATTCAGATCATCTAGTTTAATTAGGTTCATTTGTTGATATACTTTTTGTTCTAACTAGATAGTATTTGTGTCTTTATTATCAATAGATTGTATTTTCTGTTCATCATCTATTGTATCCATGATTTTGTTTAATTCTTTTAGATTTTGTCCTATATTAAAAATATTTTATAACTCCTCTATATTGTACTTCTTATATTCCATTCTCTTTCTCTTCCTTTCTGGATGATTTTTTAGTTGATTTTCCTACTTCTTTTTCAATTTTAATATCGTGTAAAGCAAATGAACTTTTAATTTTTAAGGTTTTAGAAAGGCTATTTATGCTAAAAGGCAGTACTAATTATTAGGTTGGATTTTCCACTACACTTAACTTTGTTGCTCAGAGAAAGATGGATTACAGTCAATTGTTTCTTTAACTCCCTAAGTTTGGCCTTAATTTGTGCTTATTCAAATTTTAATTCTAGAACTAAATTAGTAATATAGTTTTGTTGTGGTGCTACTGAAGTGAATCCCTTAGGAGTGTACACAATATGTGAATAAAATAAAACCTGATAAGTTGTTGGTAATTCAAGCATTAATGCAATAATTGCTTAATTAACTATCAATTAACATAATTATAATAGTAATTTATCACTCATATGGCTTGATACTAGATAAAAGAGGTCTTCGAGTAGTAGTTATTGATACAAGATTACATGCACAAAATTAAAATTTTCAAAAATAAGTTTTTAAGGATTGGGGTAAGATATGCAAATATGAAAAGTTTAGGGTGATAGATGAAAATAGGAGCAGTGACTTGTCCCCTTAAAATAGTTATCACTGAATATAAGGCCTTTTAAACCTATTTTGAAACAAATAGCACTAAAAATAGTTTACACAAAATTTAGGATACCTGATAGTAATTATTCCTTACTTGTTCATACATTTAGCAGGTTGTGTCTAATTATCAATGCATTGCAATAATATTTAACATGATCAGGCAGGCAGAAGTGATGAAGTTATGTATAGTCTATTGTCTTATCCATTCAAATTAATTTATAACACTTTATTTTATGCCCTATGTGCCGACCTTTGACATTTGTATTGTTATTTATTCATGTTTTGTTGTAAGGATTTAGGTTATGTCATTCCTACTAAAATTAAGGATGGCAATTTAAATGCTTCTATTTCTTAGATGCCCAATGTCTAGGGCATATGTACAACCAATTTTCCCAGAGTTTGGCTCCTTTTTTTTGGGTCTGTAAGGTATTACAAGACTATGATGATTAGGAACATAGGGCTATAAACTAAACAACACTCAAATCAGTAGTTGCTAAAGACATTATGAAGAACCTAATTACAAGATGATAAGCAAGTTCATGACCTATCTTTCCTTCAAATTTACATCTTATTCTCTTTCTAATGAGTAAATGTTTTGTCTTCAAATTCAGCACCTCAACTTCCTCTTTTTCGCGCACTGGGCCACAATTAAAGCACTTGACACACTTGATGCACTTGAACATTGTTGCAATAAATGTAGTGTTTAGACCTCTTTCCCATACGATAATCCTCCATACGGAAATCAAAATAGTTAGAATTAATTATGCAAAAACACACAGCATGTCGCTCATGCCTTCTCTACGACCTGCTTCCCAAATTTGTTCTGTCATCGTGATTCCTATATTTGTTTCCTAATTTTTGGTTCCTTTGAGCTGGTGTTGAGAACTAAAAACTAGTAGGTGAATCATCACATCCTGATGAACCACTTGCATATCTGCATCAATTGAACAAACAGTGCTTGTTGCACCATCCATTACGGGTCTTGATCCTTGGTCATCATCGATGACGATAGGTTTTACAGCACCCGTTTCATCATGAGGCTTAATGCAAATAACTACATAAGCCTGTCAGTGTTAATTAAATAACTCTATCATTCTTCTTCGTTAAAGCAGTTTGTAAGTTAGATAAGGCAGATGAAGAGATCTTGGATACTATATTTTTTTTAGCTCCTCTTAAGAATTGATATATAACCTTTGGGGACTCGCCATCTCCTATCAAAGAAAATGTATGAGATCTAGTAAGATAGACTTTGTTTCTATCCTCTAAGCTTGCCATGGAAGTTAAGGTGGAGTTAGAATCCACATTGCATTTTATCAAAATTCCTGCTCGTAATAGCTTCATTACCATCTTCCAGCCTTCAATTCTACATCAATCATCCCCTTTTGATTAGGATTCCCATTTACATTCATGGGTGTATGTGCATAAGTGGGATCTCCCACAAAAGGCTCCCCATAAGCAACACTTTAGCTCCAAGAGTTGTAGGTATTTTCTCCAATTCATCACACGAATGTCCATCACACACTTCTGACATCTCCATGTCGTTGTTCTCTAGAACTGAATGTTCTTTGCTAACTATAAATTGAATCTATAGGCATAATGGTTGCTTTAAAGGAAGCCCAAAATGGGATGATATTCCTTTACTACTGGACTACCCTCCATTTTGCTTATCTAGACCTTGCTCATACTGCTTCTGGAGATCATTATTGATTCCTTTCCCATCGCACTCAAAGTCAACAGGATTTGTATGACATGAGGCCACTCCTTATGGATTGTTACCTAATGCATCTTGAAGTTTTTGTAGTTCCTTCAACACAACATTAATATCTAGCTTGAGTTCTGAAGTAAATTTAACATATAACTTTGCATTATTCACTAGTTCCATCTTCATAAGAGCTAGTTCCCTTTGGTTTCTTACCTTAACAGTATTCTTATCAAATCACAATGCAAGGTCATAGTGAAACTTCAGTCCTTTATATTGTTTAAGTTTCACCCAATAGGCTGCCAAATTTTACTTCGATTCATGACCAGCTCTCTCATCAGGCTACCAAATTAGTATCCTAAGTGCTAAGAATTGAATCTCTCATACTTAGCTATTGCTTGTGTGAAATTTTGACTTCAGAATAGCAAATTACCAGCGTCCTTTAAAGATTAAGCTTCCTATATGGCTTGTTAAGGATCAAGAAATTTTTGCACTTATTCTAGAACACGCTAATCTACCTTGTCACCTCGGCAAGAATCAACTATGTCTTCTATTGTTTCCTTAAACTCTTAGTCCATAGAACAACATTAAAGACAACACCCCAAGTAGACTTCTTTATAAAGGAAGCAATGATGCAAAATTCAAGCAACCAACAAACAAGCTCTATGATAGACTATAGCAGAAGAAAATTAAAAGTTCTAGCTAGAATACACTAAGAGAATGAAGTACCAATAAGATTTCCAGAACCGCCAAAGTAAGATGAATGGAGTCACCACTAATTTATATCACTATCACAGCATGGGTACAAAAATAGCCGTCACCTTTACATGAAAAAGCATACAAGGTATCAGCATAGGGTAAAAAATTTAGAATAAAACTAGGAACAAATTGAACTAACTTACCTAGCATAAAAAAGCATCATTACCCAACTTCGAATTTGTCCTATGTATGTTACTAGCAGCAACTATCTGGCATCTTTAGTGGCAAGCAATTCCTGATCGGCTTCAAAGTCAATCTCACTGATAGAGCCTGGTTAATCGTGACCCAAAAACCTAAATTTGACCTATGGTATAGAAATATTAAGAAAGATTTACAAAAAGAGGACCATTGAGACATGAATAGGTGTTTAGAAGGTGGATGACTGCTGGTAAGGGTTAGGAAAGCCATCGACGGAAACATATTAGCAAGGTGAAAGGTATAGTTATGGGATAAGTTAAGCTCATGGCCGCTTTCCCTTGAAGGATTAGCTAGTAACTAAGATCTTCAAAAAGTGCTACAAGAGATTTGGATTCAGATAAGTGTTAATAACTTAAGCTAATGATTGAACATCTAAAAATATTTTTTTTATGCTAACGCATCACCTCATATGAATTCCCTAAGGATTTGATCTTTTTTTTTTTGGAAGGAAGGTTAGTAATATAGTCTAGGAAGCTCTTCTCTCGAAAGTTCTTCATAAGTTGTCCTCATAAAGGATACAAAGTACGTCTCTATGCGAAACTTCATCCCACACCAATACGGAATGTACTGTTAAACCATGCTTGGTCAACCAGCCAGCTATAGTATTTCCTTGCCTAAATATATGAGTGATGGTGAAATTATTACAATATTATAACTAAGCCATGATACCCTATAATAGAGTTTGAATCTCCCTTAGTGCTTGCATTTACCTTTCACTACTTGAATGAAAACTTTGTTGTCACCTTAAATATGCATATTCTTGAATCCAGCTTATATTATGGCTTTAATCCTATTATGCATCGTTGGTGCTTCAGCTACCAAAATTGATGCTTCTTCTAGATTGAATACTGCAGTTTGGATGAATCTTCCTTCCCAATTGTAAATAATAAAACCTTCGGCTGCTTCTTGGCATGTTGAGAATCCATCAAAGTTGATTTTGATGGATCCCTAGGATACCCTCCATGCTACCCAATAACTCTTTTTGTGGTTGATAGCTTAGAATTTTGGGTTTAGTGGGTGAAGTGGTTGGGTGAGGTTGTGCCTTTTCTGCCATTCAGTCCTTGCTTTTTCCGATATTAGGAGTGTTATTACTAATTTGATCTTTCATTTTGAAATAGCGTATTATTCCTTGTTTTCAATATGCTGCATAGGAGCACTACTCCTCTATCCATCTTGATTAGAGGATTGGATAATCTTAAACAGGTTAACCAACCTTGTACAATCAAGTGGAGGTCTGATGGCATATTAATGGTGACCCAATTATGGTCTTTTGCTAATCTCCAAACGTGCTGGGCAGTGTGAATGTGTGCTCTGCATCCTCAATTTCAACAATGGAATGAGGGCATAATGAGTCAATTCGCAATCCTCTCTTAAGGAGAGTTCCCTTAGTGGTGAGACATGCAAGATATAGTTGCCAAAGAAAGATTTTTAATTGAGAAATAATATCTAAGTTCTAGGTCGAACTAAACTCCCACAAACAGAACTTTTTGAGTTTAACACATGGGCAGCCCAAGTTGTTGTGTTAGTAGAGAAATCACCATTTCCGAAAGGCCCTAATATATGGAATCTGGAATTGCTAAAACCTTGAGAGAGGTGTTAATCAGAGAGGTATCCATAATTCCCACCATCGAAGCAAAGCTTTCATTTGCACACTGATTGTTTACCCAAAAATTTGTATTTGTTCAATCACCTAGTTTCCAATGTATACCTTTAAGAAATTGTTCTTGGTTTTTAAGAATACGTTTCCATGCCCACAAGTCGGACTCTTTTAGTTTAGCTATGAAAAAGGTTTCATTAATACAATATTTGGTACTCATTTGATCTGCCCAAAGACTTCGATCATATAAAAGTTTCCATGTTAACTTACTCAGAAATGCACTATTGACTACTTCCATTTTTCTAAGCCCCAGGCCCTTTGTCTTGTTAGGCGACAAATTTTACCCTAGGATACTGGTGGCAACCCTTTGCCATTATCTTACTTTTTCCAAAAGAAATCCTAAATAATTTTATCAATTTGTCTATTAGTAGAGTTAGGGAGTTGAAAACATTGCATTATGTGTGCCAACAAAGGCTCTAGATTTGCCTGAATTAAGGCCACTCACCCTGCCTTTGAAATGCTACTAGCTTACCAAGATTAAAGTTCTAAAGCTATTTTATTGACTATTTCCGAAAAAGTTTCTAGTTTGGGTCTCCCTCTGAATACCAGACATCTCAAGTATTTAGCAAGATTATCCTAGGGTACAATATTAAAAACTGAGGAGACAATTTCTCTATCATGTGCAGTTGCATTTTTGAAGAATGTGATGGATGACTTATGAAAGTTGATAAGTTGCCCCGAGCTTCGATAAAATTTAATAAGTAGATGTTGGCATGATTCGTGGTTAGATTGATAGAAGAAGAGATTATCATCGGTGAATAGGAGATAAGGAAATCTTATTCGCTCCAGGTGCATTTTGAACCCAATTCCACATTTTTTTTGCATTATGTGCTTTTCGTAGTTCTGTTGTAAGTATTTCTATATAAATTATAAATAGGTATGGTGATAAGGGGTCACCTTGGGGGATTCTGCTGGTGACGCCCCTAAAAATTTTAATTCATTTTTATTCCAATATTTAGCATGTTTATTGTAGCGAAAAATACCCTAAAGTGTATGGCTGCTATATTTCATAATGAAATACAAGGGGAAAAGGTAACTTATTGAAATAAGTGAAATTATAATCCAAGTTAATGGTCAAAAGTCAAAGGTCAGCATATTCAACCACAAGTTCCACATTCTTCCATGTCAACGAAAAAAATTAACTAAAGTTGTCACACGGCTTCGATTATATCCATCCCTATGCAACATGCTAGTATCTCATACGAAAGCAGCTCAAAAGTGACATGGAACTCGATAATGCCTACTTTGGAACTCAATAATATCTACCCCCAAACCATAAGACACTTAGTTAAATTCATTTCAAATATTTAAGCTATGTTTGGACATTGGAAAATTTGGTAGAAAGAAAAAAAAAATCTAAAAGTTACCTTTTTTCTTGTGTTTGGTTTAGACAAAATCACAAAGTAAAAAAATATGGAGGAAACTTAGGTGGAAAAATTGTTAAAAACAAGTGAAAAAATTTTCCTCATAAAATTGTGAGGAAAATTCCCAACCTCCTCCAACCTCACATTACTCAGATGGCATCAATATGATTCAAGTAGTTCATCAACATTCAAATTTTTCATGCAATTTCTTATGTTTTTTGGTCAATCCAAACAAGAGGGGAAAAAAACTCATTTTCTCCCTACTTTTTTTCGCTACACGTTTTTTTTCCCTTCAACTTTTCTTTCCACCAAATTTTCTAAGAACCAAACAGAGCGTTAGGGGTGAGAGGGCAACATTCAGACAGTTAAAAACCAGAATTGCTGTAAGTCACATAAAGAAATTTGAACTGTGGATCCCTAACCATCATTAGAAACCAGCTACAAAGTCTACTTGATGGCAAGAGACCCTACCAGAGGCCAAACCATGTCATGGATTACCTGAACCCGAACAACACTATGGGTTACCAAAACCCAAACAGCCGTATGCTATAACTTGAGAAGACTAACTTGTTTCTATATCAGGGTAAATCCACCCTAATTTAGGGAGGCACCCTATTGTAGTTCATGTTCTACCCATACCATGGCCTTGGCATAGAAGATCACATAAACAATTTATAAACATCTAAACAACATTTAAAAAGCGCAAACAAGGGGACTTAGCGCATAGACATTACCTAAACAAACTGTAACAGGTTAGCTTGACCTTGATCCTAGATTGTTAGGCCTAATGATAGAAATAAATTACTGTAACATGGCCAACTTGGGGGAGATCTTTCACCCCAAAATCGAGATTTCTCAACCTAAAAGTCAAGCAAGACTCTAAAGTCTCATGACTATCATTAATGTCCCTAGACACTAATTTTTAAGCACCTAATAAACTTTTTAAAAGCTAATTTACTAACTAATCTATATCAAAATATAAACAATTTGGGTTTGCAGGTTAGTTTTCTTGTCTAACTTGTAGAGGTCATAACTTCACCTAGAAAAATTCTATCGAGGTGTATGAGCATAATTTGGAAATCCTTTCTTATCTACTACAATTTTTTTTTATGATTAATAACTAAACATAGAAACTGCCTAAAAAATGCATGCTTTTCTACATGGTCAGTTTTAGGTTTGCATTGTGCAGTCATGGAAGAAAATTCATTTCTCCCTTGTTTAAAGGCCAAAATTGATGATTTCAAATTCATAGCAAAACAAACTTTGGGGTATCTATTCTTGACTATTTTCATTATTTTTGACCCAGTACATAAACTAAATTTAGTCCTTCAATTCTAGCCACCACAAGGCTAGTTTTTAATCTTGGCTAAACAATTATTTCATGCATCAGACCATGATACCCACTCAAGAAGAACTATAAAATCAATCTTAAATCCTTCCTCACTGCCCACACTGCCTTTAAAATCCAATAAAACCTAACTAAACCCTTTAAGAGATATTTTGGAGAGAAAATATGGTGTTTTTTCTCAAAGATGGAAGTGAGGAGGAAGCTGGTTGCATGTATGCTTCAAAGGGACTCCAAAGTCTAAAATCTGATTACAAACATAACGAAGACTAATTAGAGGCTAGTAGATGAATCAAACATGCTATAAATATGTTTTCTAAAAAAGAAAATAACATTAGCAAAACCTAAACATCTCACCAAGAAAACCCAAAATATGAAAAAAGATGACAACTGGTGGTAGTGGTGGCCAGAAGGCAGTGGTGTAAGGAGAGGCTGGTGGTGGTGCTGGCATTGGTTGTGGCCTATAGGGTGAGTGTGTATGTGTGTGTGTGTGTGTGTGTGTGTGTGTGTGTGTGTGTGTGTGTGTGTGTGTGTGTGTGAGAGAGAGAGAGGGGGGGTGAGATAGAGAAGAGATACAGAGGGAGAAGGGGAGTTGGACAGTGTAATGGAAGGATTTATAGGGTTTGGCCTGATGGCGGCCTTAGGGCAGCAGCGTAGGTGATTATTAGTAGGCAGCTATGTCAAGAGAAAGCATGAGGAAGAGCAAGAATCGTGCAGGAAAGAAGTGCGAGGAAGGAGTGCATGATATGGGGTGAAAATTTGTTTCGTAAAAAAATAATGCAGTTTTCTCTCTCCTTTTTTTATTTGGTCGCCAAAAAGGAAGGGGAGAGATATTCTTTAATAGAATTTAGCAAGGAATGGATTTGGAGAATATTATGATAACCCTCCAAAGTTCTAATAAATTCTAGTTTTAAAATTTGAAATTTAGGGGGAAAATCCTAACAATAAAAAGTTGAATTCTTTGTCAAATTAAAATTAATAGTCAAAAATCTGACTTTTTTGAATCAATCAATGAAAATCTAAATTTTAAATTAGTACTTTCTTCAAAAAAAACTTTGGTTGAGTCGAAAATACGGAGTTTCGGGCTAGGTCCAAAGTTCTAACTCCCACAATGGCCAACGCTAAATTCCTACCTATGAGCTCAAGCAACCTACCAATTTCCTCAAATTAATTTACAAAATCACATTGATTATTCTTCGAGAATTATAAATATGAAATTTTTTAGGGTTTTACATCTCATCACCTTAAAAGAGTTTCATCCTTGAAATTTTACGAAAGACTTAGTCATAACATCTAAATTTTTGAGGTTTTAGATCTTAGGCCTCTTAAAAGAAGATTCATTCCCGAAACTTACTTATACCTAGTCCAACAAGCAGACGAGGGTAGTTAGATTACATTTTCTTGTCTAGTTCCATTGTTGCCTCAGCTATGGTGTGATTAGCCCTGAGGACCTTCACAAGTGCAACCACTTTGTTATAAAGCTGCTTCTCCCTGTGGTCAAGATATCGATCGATTGGTCCCTGTAGATTAAATCATCTTAGAGATGCGGAGGGTCTGGCTGTATCATATGAGTTATGTCAGGAATGCACTTACACAGTTAGGACACATGACATTTGTTGTGGACTCTTGAAAACTACTCTAGCAGTTATAGCTAATATGCTACTTCTCCTGCATACTCTACAATGGAATAAAGACTAATATATCTTGGTGTAAGCATGTTTGATTACTCAAATCACATGATACTCATGGTGATTGAGACTCTTAGGAAGACTTGGTCTTAACCCTCGAACTCCAAAAGTCACTGGTGCTTGTTCACATAGCTCTCTAGCGGCTTTAGCCTGCCTTCATCTTTTCTTGGATTACTCATACCTTTTGTGTGGTAGCCTAAATTAGTTTAGGCCTAATAGTGACTACACCATCGATCTCTTACCAATAGAAGGGAGTTTTGTACCAACATTCCTTTGCTAAAAGGTAGCTATTATTATAGAAGAGCCTTATTATGTTAGTCGTGCATCCCATGCCTTCTTAAAATTTAGAACACATGCTCGTAGCATGTCCTCTAGTGTTTAGATGGTACGCTCTGTCTGACCATCAGTATTAGGGAGAAATGTTATACTGAAGTTTAGCTTGGTCTTGAATGCTTATTAAAGCTTCTGCCAAAATCCCACTTGGAACCTCGTGTCTCTGTTAGAAACTATAGAGCTAAGTATCCAATGTAAGCAAACAATCTCATTTTAGGTAAGCATGAGCAAGTTGATCCAAGTACAGGTGTTGGCCATGGCTGTGAAATATGTAGACTTGGTTAACCTATTAACAATCACCCAATTGGAATTATTCTTGCCACTTGTTTTTGGTAACCCTATCAGGAAATTCATTGAAACTGAAATCCATTTCCACTTAGAGACATCTATTAGTTGTAAGAGTCTTGCAGGGCATTGATGCTCTGCTTTCACTTATTAATAAGTCAACCACTTACACACGTAATTAGCTGTCTCTTGCTACATATTGCTCCACCAGAGAGTCTATTTGGTAGGGGTGTGCAGAACCGATTAACCTGAATTTCAGTTAACCAGAAATCGATCAACCGGTTTTTCGATTCAAAATTCCAAACCGTAACCGAACCAAAAATTTCGTTTAACTATTTTTTGGTTAACCGAAAATTTCTTTTCATCCAAAACCCAAACCATAACCAAACCGAAAAAGTCGATTAACCGATTTTTCGGTTCGGTTACTGGTTAACCATTCACAAATAATAAAAAACGTATACTTTCTTACTAAATTTTTCATTTTTTTTACATTTAAGTTGTTTTTATAGAAATTAAACTTTGGTTATCATTTATAAATAATAAAAAAGTGCAGTTTCTTACCTAAATTTTTAATTTTTTGCATTTAATTTTTTAAAAAATAAAATTATTTTCGGTTCGATTAACCGAATTTTCAAATCATTCGAACCGTAACCGAACCGAAAACCAAAATTTTTTTCGGTTCAATTTTTGAAAAATTTATTCAGTTAACCAGTTTTTTGATTTGGTTTTTTCGGTTATTCAGTTCAATTTTCGGTTTCGGGTTTTTTTGCACACCCCTACTACTTGGGGTCCTTGTACAGTTTATTCCCACCAAGGTGCACAAAATATGGAGCTTGTGACCCTCATCTAGAATCTTCCTCTTAAGCGCATCCACTACAGGAACACACACTTGGTTATGGTTCCTAATGGACCATGAATCTTAGCGTTATCGCTATGAGCATCTCCATCTTTAACGTTACTAACTTTGGGTAAATTTCTTGGGTAGCTCGGATCTCTTGATGGTGGGTTGCACTTTCATTACAAATGACAGAGGTTTTCCCCCTTTCTTATAGCGATATTGATCTCCAACCTACTGTACTCCTTACGCAACTATCTTGGTATAAAGAATAGACGATTGAGAGTGGGATACGATCTGTGGCTCAAAGCCTCAACCCCTATATTTGCCTTTCCGGGATGATATTGGAAGCATACATCATAGTCCTTGAGAAGCTTTAGCCACTTTGTCTTCCTTAAGTTCAAAACGTTCTGAGGGAATAGATACTTGAAGCTTTGATGGTCAATGAAAATCTCACACTTCACTCTATACAGGTAATACCTCCAGATCTTGAGGGCATATACCGCCGTTGCTAATTCTAGTCATGAGTTGGGTAATTATTCTCATGGGTCATTGGTTGTTGAGATGCATACGCTATAACCGTCCATTTTGCATCAATGCACACCCCAAACCATTGCAAGATGCATCACTGTATACCACAAACCCTTCAATTCTAAATGGTAGGGCTAATATGGGGATAGATGTAAGTCTCTTCTAAAGTTCTTGGCACGCTCGCTCATATCTTTCTGTCCACTCATATTTGACCATCTTCCTTATTAAGTTGGTGAAGGGCATTGCCTTTGTTGAGATATATTGGACAAATCTCTAATAATACTCCACTAGTTTGAGAAACTTCGCACCTTAGTAGGCATTTTTTGATGTAGGCCATTTTGGTAATTGCCTCTATCTTTTGTGGGTCAACTAACACCCTTTACTTAGAAATCATATAGTCAAAGAAAGCTACTTTCTCTAACTAAAACTCACCCTTCTTCAACTACGCATAGAGCTCATTTTTACTTAATGCCTCGAGGATAGTCCATAAGTGTTAGGCATGTTCCTCTTGAGTTTTTAAATACCCTGGTATGCCATCAATACACACTACCACAACTAGTTTAAGTATGACTTAAAGACTCATTTCATTAGATCAGTGAAAGCTGTTGAGCATTGGTGAATTTGAAGGGCACCACAACGAATTCAAAGTGCCCATTTGGGGTTCAAAAAGTGGTTTTAGTATGTCCTCCTCTCGGATGCTGACTTGATGATCGCTAGACCAAGAAGGTTGCAGCTCCTCATAGCTGATCAAAAAGATCACCAACTTGAAGTTGATGATGTCAATTTTTGATGGTGATCTTGATCAACTCCCTATAACGCATGCACAACCACAAGTTACCATCCTTCTTCTTCACGAATAGCACTGGTGCTCCCTAAGGTGAGCTACTTGGCCTAATATACCCTACTCATAAGTTCATTAAGTTAGGTTTTGAGTTCCTTGAGCTTAGCTAGGGCCATTCTATATGGGCTTTAGAGATAGGGGTAACTCTCGAAGATAAGTCCTACAGAAATCCACTTCTCTAGGTGGGGCCATGCCAGGGATTTCCTCATAAAAAACATTCAAAAATTGGCATACTATTGGTATACCCTCTAATGATGGTTCAGTTCTTATTGAGTCAGCCACATTATATAGGTAACCCTTACATGCTCGTTTCAAAAGTGTATGCACTACGCTATCCCCATGAGGCCCTCTTAAGGTCAGCTTTTGCTTAAGATAGCCTATTTGGGCATTATACTTTGATAGTTAATCCATTCCTAAGATTACATTGATGTCAGTCAAGTCACATTGATATAAGTCAGCTACGAATTTTCGGCCTACTTAATGTAGCAGAAAATAACCCAGAGACTGTCACCACTATACTTCATAATGAAATGCAAGGTAAAAAGAGTAATTTATTGAAATAAGTAAAACTATAATCCAAGTTAATGATCAAAATTCAATAGTCAGCTACAAGTCCAATATTATTCCATGCTAATAAAAAAATATTACCTAAAACTTTCACATGACCTTGCTCATATCCCATCCCTAATACAGCACACCTGTTCCTAAAAACAAAACTATTTGAAAAGTGAGATGGAGCTCAGTAATGCACACCCTAAACATAAAACGTTTACTTAAATTCATTTCACACATTTATGGGTGAGAGGAAAACATTCAAACAATTGAAAATAATATTTGCTCCCATTCATTTCAAGAACTTTAAACTACCGAACTTTAACCATTAATAGAAACCAAATATAAAGCTCAGTTGATGGTGAGTGACCCCACAATAGCATCTCATGGCTTACCAAAACCCGAACATCCTCACAGGTTAAGAGAACTCGAACATCCTTATAGGTTACTAGAATCCACACAATCCATGGGTTATTAGAAACCGAACAACCATATGCTATAACTCGGGGAGACTAACATGAACTGCTTAAGTATAAATATTCAATAGTGACACATAGTTACACGTTCAAAAATTGTTACAATCACGATTCACAATTTAAGTTTTACACATAAGGTTTCCTTGACATACAAGATGACATAAACAATATATAAACATCCAATCACATTTTAATACCATGACTAAAGGGAGTTAGGCATTGACATTACCTCAACAAAGCGTAACAACCTAGCTTGACGTCGATCCTACATTGTTGGGCCTAATGATAAAAATAATTTGTTCTAACATCACCAACATAAGGGAGATCTTGCACCCTAAAACAAAAATTCCTCAACCTAAAAGCCAAGCAAGGCCCTAAAATCTCATGACTATCATCAATGCCCCTTAGTATGGATTTTTAAGCACTTAGAAACCTTCTAAAGCTCATTTTCTAACTAAAGCTCATATTAAAATATAACCCAACAGCATCAGCATGTTACTTTTTTGCCTTAACTGGCAAAGGCAAAACTTCACCTAAAAATATAGTACCAAGGTATATTAGCATAATCTGGCAATCCCTTTTTGTCTACTATAACTTTTGTTTTCTAAGCAATCACAACTAATCATAGAAACTCAAAATTCCGTAATCACATGTAAAAAATTCATGTCTCCCTTGTTTGAAGCTCAAAATTGATGGCTCAAAATTCCTGGAAAAATTGATTCCCAAATATACATCCTTGAATATTTTCATGGTATCCTTGAATATTTTCATGGTATTCGACCTGGTACCTAACCCCATTATTCCTCAAATTCGGGCTAGTATAGGTCTAGTTTCTGGTCTTGACTAAAATTGTATTTCATGCACGAAATCATGATAACCACTCAAGAAAAGCCATAAAATTAATCTCAGATCATTCCTAACCAACCATATTATATTTAGAATCCAATTAGACCTAGTAAGCCCTTCATAAGAGATTTTAGGGAGAAAATTTCTGGTTTTTACATTAAAGGAAGTGGGGAGCGAGCAGGTTATATGTATACTTTCAAGCTACTCCAAAGTCTAAAAATTTGATTAGAAACATAAGAAAGATTAATTAGAGGCTAGAAAATGAATCAAACTTGCTATAATTTTTTTTAAAAGAACCTAATTTGAACAAAACTTAAACAACTCACCAAAAAAGACATAAATGTGGAAGAAGGTGGCGGTTGCTAGTGATGGTGGCCCAACTGTGGCGGTGTCAAGAGAGTTGGACAGAGTTGTGGAAGAAGTTTGTTGTGGTTAGCCAGACGGCAACCCTAGGGCAGTGACAGGAAATGGTTGCTAGCAGGCAGTGATGCAGAGAGAAAGCAGGAGGCAGAGAGAAAATTATAAGGGAAAAAAGTGAGGGAGAGGTACATGATATTAAGGGGGCAATAATGCAATTTTCTCTCTCCCTTTTTTTCTCGTTAGCTGATAACACGGAAGCTGAAAGATATTCTTGGCTAGAATTTGACAAGGCATTTAAAGAATATTTTGATATCCGTTTAAAAATTCTAATAAATCTAACTTTTAAAATATGAAATTTAGGAGAGAAATCCTGACAATAAAATCTAAATTTTTTATCAAATTAAAAGTAATATTTAATTGAATGTTTTTTTGTAGCCAACGAAAATCTAAATTTGAAATTTCTATATTCTTTAAAACGTGGATTGGTCTGAAAATAGGGAGTTTCAGGCTGGGTTAACTCACACAGTAGCCCAAGTCTATATTACTTCGTACGATCTTAAGTGACCCGGCATAATTTCTCAAAATTAATAAAAAAGTTACATTGATTATTCTTCGAGAATTACACATGAATTTTTGGAGTTTTACACCCTTGGATGGTGTAAAGACACTAGTAACTTTATCATTGACAATAATAGAATAGGATATAGTTGATATGCATTCTTTAATATAGTCCATATATATTTTATGGAAAACCAGTTGCCTAAGAGTTTCCCCAAAAAAAAAAACTTTCTACCCTATTGTATATTTTTTCTAATTAAACTTCAGTGCTACCATGATTTTCCATTTCGTATTCTTGAACTTGTTCATGTCTTCATGCGTAAGTACAAAGTAACTGGGAGGCATCGTTTTGGTATAAATGCTCTTTATACTTGGACAACAATTTTTTCTTGGACTGGAAGCATTCTATTAACCAAAAAATTTTGCAATGATTTTATAGAGACAATTGCACAAACTGATAGGTTACAGTTAGGCTATTGTGATAGGATTTTCCCAGATAGGAGTCAATGCAATAAGTGTGATTAATTTGCTAAAGTAATTCCCTTCAAGAAAGAACAATCTAATGGCTTGGGACACATCTTTGTGGAGAATGTACTAGCAATCCTAAAAGGAACCTGCTATGAAACCAATAGGTCCTGAAGCTTTGTGTTTATCCATCTAGACTGTAGCTTCATAATTGCCTTATCCTCAATAGATTATAGTAGGTTTCATTATCTATGTAACTCCCCTATGCCATAAGGTTAGAGACATTATTGACTTCAAAAATTTTAGAGTGAAACGGACAAAGTTCCCCCTATAAACAGACATATCTAAACAAGCTCGACGGCCACACGTCGGAGATGATAATTCTACGGGCCACACGCCTAGAGTACACCAAGTATAAAGTTTAATAAAAAGAAAGAAATAGAAGATATAGCTCAATGGATTATACATCTGGAACACTGGGTTTATGTGCAAAAAATAATTAACTCCAACTAAACCAGACGACCGACTATTCAAACAGTTGGCTCACATGCCCATTCAGAGTGACTGCTATTCCATATGCAGTACATGAACTATAATAATTAACTTATATATGCTTAAGAACTTAAAAATACATTGCTTTTAATCATTTGACTCACAATCTACATGTATACATACATATAACTCCATTTTCCAAAGCAAAAGGAAGGTTTCGACACAGGTTACATGAATCGACTTCTACCTATCACATCAAAAACCTAGGAAAAAGGGAAATAGAGAGGGGATGAGCTAACACACACTCAGTAAGTAATTCTCAACCCCAAAAAAGCAAAACCATTGCATGCAATACTTTAAGTAGCGTTCATACACAAACTAATACTTAATATCACATATTAAGCAAACAACATCATCCATTTCTAATAATCTCCTAATAACCTCCAAAATTTGACAAAATCACTTGTCCTCGTTAGTTCAACGCACAAAAGCTTCAACTGGCCTAGCCTACAACCGTGATGCCCAAGCAACGATAGCCACACCATATACTTACTTCAAATTTCCTAATGGACCTGCACGTGTCAATAACAAGATGACTAATGCTAAGACCTAGGTATCGAGGACAATAGGTTGCTCAGTTCTCATATAAACACATAGTACCCCAGAGGTCAGTTGGAGTTGCCAGCAGGAGTTCTTTTAGTAAGAAAATGAAATCCAATGTATAAAAGAACAAGAACCTTCACCTTAATTAATGTAAGTACTTATAAAAACAGTCATTATTCACAAATAAAGTCATTTGGAATCCAACAAGGCTCTTTTAAAGAGTACATACACTTTTCTGAATTTACACTAGCACAATTGTCGAATGATGTGTTTTCAACATATAATGATTAAGAAATCAATTTCTGGGCATTAGATTCATACGTTAGCGCTCTCCTCAAGCGAGTTTGATAACTCATGACTCATGATATCTGTAATAGCCCAACCCTAAATTATGTTTATTTATTTAATTATCTCATATTAATAATTTTCTCATATTTATTTATCGTATTTAATCATCCCGGAGGGGAAAAATTTATTTGGGCCCGCACTTGGCAATTCGGGTTTTATTTATTTATTTAATTCTTGACGAAAACTTTGGAAGAATTGATAGTAGGCTCTAAAAAGTTTAATTTAAGTAATTTATTTTCTTTTCCGTAACATTGCAAAAATTTAATTTTGAGTTACGCAAGAACGTTATTGTTACGGGGCATTTTATTTCCAAACTCAACTTATTTCCAACCCAATTTGAAGCCCAACAACTTGGCATGATTAATCTAACTAATAACCATAATTTAAGCTTAACCATGGTTAGTAAAAATCCACTTTTGGAGCTATATATTCAGCTAAGTGTAAATAAGTCAAAAAAATACAATCAAGATTTCAACCCACTTCTCTCTCCTCTCTCTCTGGCCGACCAACCCCCCTTCTTGTTGTTCCTGCTATTATGTGGTGTTCTCCAGCTAGCTAGGCTGCCTCTGACCACCCCCGATGCCCTAGTACCCCTAGCCACCAACCCCAATCCACAAAACCACCAAACATCACCTCCATCTCTACTTTCTTCAAGATCAAGTGAGTGACACTAAGCTTGTTTTGTTTGGATTATTGATTTTGATTCTTATTTTATTATTTTTGATTATTAATCATGATGTTTCGATAAGAAACAAGAGTTATTTTGATGTCTTAAATGGTTGATTGAGTTGGAGCATGTTAGGGTTTAGGGTTTTCCATGATCATACTAGCTTGAGTTAAAGTGTTGGATTTTGATTGTTTTCTCTTTAGTTTGGAAATCTTTAAACCTATTGATGATGATGATGGTGTGTTTGGTGATCTTGGGATGAGAAATGAATGTTTGATGTTGGACATAAGCTAGGGTTTTAGCAAGTAATGTATGGTTTGGATTAATTTGGCATTAAGCATGCTATTTGTGTATACTTGATAGAGAAATAAATTTTTGATGTATAGGATTATGAAGTGAAATTGAGTATGATGGTTTTGCATAATGATGGGAGGACCAAACCTTTGTTGCATGATTTTAGGGATTGATTTTAGATAAGGATTTGTGTGAAAAGGGAGGAGAAAGATAGGACAGTGGGGGCTGGGAAATGGCAGAAAACAGGAAAATTGTTCCAATAACCTAGTAATGATTGGCCCAACCAAAAATTGTGATTTTTGGTAGGTAGATAGATCAGTGTGTTATCTTTTAAATTCCTTTTTAATCGCCTTAATCCGAGTTCTGTGGCCAAAGTTATAGCTGTTTTACCAGAACTGCGCAGGTTAGACCAAAACCGGCAT
This sequence comes from Carnegiea gigantea, assembly GCA_029747015.1. Taxonomy (NCBI): domain Eukaryota; kingdom Viridiplantae; phylum Streptophyta; class Magnoliopsida; order Caryophyllales; family Cactaceae; genus Carnegiea; species Carnegiea gigantea. Next base: position 129,074 of record JAKOGI010001411.1, on the reverse strand, counting down.
ACTTGTGTTCTAGCCCCATTTTGGAAACCCTATGGCCGGAATCCTACTTGGTGTTCTAAATAAAAATTTTTTAGGACTTCTTAAGCTTTTGATATAGAAGTATTGGGTCATAATCAGAGATCGGAAGACTAAGTTATAAGTCATTCTTTCTAAGCCCTTGTTATGCTCTTACTTTTTCTTTACTAAAATATTAGCTATGAAAAAACTACATTTGCTAACTATATGTTCCTACAACGATATTTCTGTATAGAATTAGGGCTTAATTTATCTTTTCCTTCCCTTTTGTGCATAATCCCATTTTAGTGAATTTCATTAAAAGTACCGGGGACGTTCATTGCCTTGTATCGTTACAAATCAGTACGCATTTATCAAAATTATAACATTTTGGCAAGTACATTGATGAATCAGCTAAATCAGTGATTTACCACATAACCAGTGACCCAATCAGTTATCAGTTATAGGACATTACCCTTCAGTTACCCGCACGACTTCAGGTCAGGTCCCCCGATCGACTTAGCAGGTACACACCTGTCCTCAGAACGTAATAGTTACTAGGGGTTCACTATCAGATAATAATTAACAATGCAGCTTCATATGTATCTCGTTCCCTATATTTAATTAAAATGAATTGCAATGCGGGTCCAACCAGTTTTTCCATGAACGTTTAACAATGTAGGAATGCATGTACTGAGCTTTGGCTCACAGTTTGAAATATTTTCAAGTTTTGTTTTAGGAAAATACTCAGTGAATCGCCCTCAGGCTGATAGGCCAACTAAAGAAGACAAGTGAGTGAGAAAGTCAAAATGTAATAGTAGTGTTTTAGTGCTGAAATGTTTTGAGCGCTGTATTGTGAAATATTTTAAATTTAAAAACTGTATACTCTATAAGAGCTCCTATATTTTGGTGTAAACCTTGGAATAGCTGAATGGTTTGATGTTAGAACTCAATTATATATGGTTTAATGGGATATGATTGTGTGAATGCCTTGTGATGGTAAACGTTGTTTAGCATTACTATATTTATTGTTTACAGAAAAGCCTTGTCCTTTTTAGATGGTGGTAACACCCTGATCAATTGGGATAATATCTCTAATTGGTGAATCTAATGAAGGGAATGCAAACAGTGAGTTATGTACATTTAGAGTGTTACAGATTTGGTATTAGAGCCAGATTTTGACTTTCCCGATGAGACATGGAGTATGGAGTTTAGATATATAGGGTGAGAAGGGTTATTAGTAAGGAATATCGTATATTATTAGAGACTTGTGATATTAGAGATGCATGTTGCCTATCTTCTACATGCCCCTGATTTATATTTTCCTTATTAGATGGATCCCTATGCAGTCAACATGATGCTTAGCACATCTGTGGCTACCAACATTTCACTATTCCATGCTAATATTATAGCTTATGCATAGGATCCGTTCTTCGAGTTTCATAGTATCACGGTCCGTGCACACCGATTGCTATGGTCCTTACCGATAGTTGATCCACGGGTAGAGTTCAGGCTCCGTTATCATCATTTCATGATGATGGGGAACCCAGGCTGGGATAGACCTAGGTTCTAAGTCCACGGGGTTTGGGCTACCATCACTTCGGAGTTGTTGTTGAGGGAGGAGTTTGAGCAGAGACGGATTACTATGGAGACTCTTCAGCATGTTTTTCCGTTACATCAGGCACATTCCCGGCCTGCCCCACCTGCACCAGCACAGAGACCACCTTCGTCGCCTGCTCTGGGCACCCCTCTTATGCTTGACAGTCCTGGCGAGGCTCACGTGGTGGTGGATCTCCCCGATACACCGGAGATCATGGTAGTTAGTTCTGATGACGAGGTCATTGAGGATTTCGAGGGCCATCTGGAGGAGGAGGATGATCTCGAGGAGGATCAAGGCATTGATGAGGCAGTGGTGGAGCAACAGCTGGATCAGAAGATTGATGAGGTGGTGGTGGAGCAGCAGGTTGAGCATGAGGCTGCGAGGTAGAGTTAGGAGTGTCGGGCTTTAGCTTCGACTCAGGTGAAGAGCTGGAGGATGAGTCCAACCTAGATTACGATCCGTCTATAGATCGTTAGGTTATTTCAGGTGTGCACCTAAGTAGGTTACATTTTGAGCCCTATATGTATATATGATATGATCGGATTCGATAGTTATATTTTGTGTAGCATAAGCATTGAATATAGTTAGTCCATTCCTTTCGACCATGATGACCTGAGTAGGTTACATTTTGAGGCCCATATTTATATATTATAGTTCCCGTATAGCAGGCCTACTCCCTAAACTTGCATTCTACCCTCGTTAGGGCCCTCTAGGGTTCACACTTCTGGGTCTGGTCCCTAGGAATTAGCATTCCTGCTTACCTGGTCTACTCGCTAAACTTACATCTTACTCTTATCAGGGTCCTTTACGATTCTCACTTATGGGTATGCTCCCTAGGAATTCACTAGAGCTATCCTCTTAGTCTAAAACGTTTCAGATAAATCTCACTTTTAGCACATTTTACATCAAAATTCTCATTGTATCACAATAATTCCATTTTCATGTTCTAGAAGGCTAAAGTGCCTTTATAAAATCAAGCTAATTTATGGAAGGCATATAGCCACTTATTTTAGTAAAGTATACTTGAAAGCAAGTTAACGATCAAATAACCATTTACTTTTAAGAGGGATATTAAGACTTATTTTAGGGGCTACTAATTTGCAACTTATGTATAACTAGTTTCACTTAAAGGCACTCAGTAATTTGGTTCAGTAAACTAGTCATTTACTTCTGTTCCTAACCATCTATCAACTTTGTACAAAATAAAGGGTCTAAAGCATGTTTGCACTTTTAAAGTAATACCTTGTCAAGTTCAAGTTTCCCATGTCAGTGACTCAACTTGCTGACCGTTTAGCTGAATTGTTTATTGGCCTAAATGTTGTCCTTATTACAGGTATTTCAATAACTAAGGCAGAGAATGCAATTGACAAGCAAGTGGGGTTTACCTAAAGTACATCAGGATAACTAGATATGTCGTATTCAGTCAGCGTATAGTCCTTATCGTTTCATTGTAAAATTATAGAATTATAAATGCAACGGTCTTATTTGTAGTGGTGAGATTAATGGCCAGCAACTATTGTAACCTATTATTAGTTTAGCAGAACCCGTACAATTTCATACATATGAACATATTGCACAACCTTACAAACTTTTCGATAACCCAGGGTCCCTCCTCAAGGCACCTTCCAAAAAATCCTAAAAAATCAACTCATTATTCCAATACAAAATCATTCTAAGTAATCAAACAACTCAGTTTCAATTTTAATTCGTCACAAATAGCCAACCAACTCGATTTCAATTTTGTTTCATTCCAAATAGCCAAACAACTCAATCCTAGTGTCAAATTATGCCAAATGGTCAAACAATCTTTCTACAGTCCTCTATTTACTCGCATTCAGATTCATTTCAAACCTCAACATACCATTGGTCAGGCTCCTCAGTAGAAATCCAATCAAAATTAGGAGGATCTTAATAAGTCAAGATATCCTCTATGTCAATCTTTAGGGAAGGGCGAAATTCATCCAATAGAGAAGAATTTGGAGAAATCACTTTCTCCTCCATATGGAAGAACATAGCATAGCATCCTTGTACTTCAAATGTTACATGCTCCTTTCTTACATCAATATGTTAACCTGCAATAGCCATAAAGGACCTACCTAGAATAATTTGGGCATCATCGGTCTTGGTCATATCAACTATGATAAAGTCTTCCAATACATAAATATCTGCTACTTTGATTGGCACATCTTCTAATTTGTCTATGGGTTACATTTCAGAATCGTTTGCTAACAGTAGTAAAAAGGGTGCAGGTTGTAATGGCCCTAAGTGAAGCTTATAAAACAAAGAGTAAGGCATTAAACTGACGCTTGCACCTAGATCACATAAGGCTCTCTCAAGTTCCGTCTTTCCTATAATACAGGGGATAGAGAAGCTACCTGGGTCAGAAAGCTTAGGTGGAAAAATGGTGGCGATCTCTACACTTTCATTCCCTATGAATGTGGTGGCCTTACCACCATCATTTCTTTCCTTACTCTCAATCATGATTATTTCTCTACCCTCTTCAATCGGCGTGTCTTTAGGGTCAATAGAGTTCTCTACTCCTTCCTTCAAGGTGACACAATTGCAATGCTCATAAGGGCTAGGTTCGGGCTTGCTATGAAGTCTATCTGAGGGTGTAGATGAAAAGTTAGCTTGTTGGGCAATTGGGACTTCCAATATCTTGTTGTGAGTGGTAAGCACATCAACCTTAGAGGCCAATTGCATAATATACTCATCCAACTCTTATTGTGCCATAAGCATACTTTCTATTATAGACTTTAAATTGGACTTTTGGGGTACTTGTGGAGGGAAAAGAGGTCTTTGAAAACCCAGGGGTGGCCTAGCATCCATAAGGGCATATTTAGAGGGTTTGGATTAGACCTATATGAGAAATTTGGATGATTCCTCCAACCCAGTCACATGTTCAATAGAACCATAAATTTCACATGGGGGAGGGGCACTAGAATTCACAACATTAACATTTATACGGTCTAACATTTAAGTCATAGCATTAACTTCAATAGAAAGCAAAGCAAGTGCATCAACTTCAAGCTTTCCTCGAACCCGTTTGGGTTGGCCTCGTTCGGTGGACCGTTGGAAATTATTAAGTGCCATCTCCTCAATCAAATTATAAGCCTCGTCTTCAGTTTTATTCATCAAAGTTCCTCCTGCCGCCGCATCGATAGTGGACCTTATAGGTTGGGTCACACTATTATAGAAAGCTTGAATAGTCATCCATCGTTGAAGACCATGATAGGGGTATAAACACAGCAGATCCTTAAACCGCTCCCCAGCCTCATAGAGCGTCTCATCATCCCTTTACGTGAAATTGGTGATTTGATTCCTCAAACTTGCCGTTTTGCTCAGTGGGAAGAACTTAGCGAGGAAAGCTCTAGTAAGCTCACCCCACGTAGTGATACATCTCGAAGGCAAAGAATGCAGCCAAGCTCTTGCCTTATCACTTAGTGAGAAGGGAAATAATCGCAGTCGAATGGCATCGGTGAAGATTCCGTTAAGCTTCAATGTGTCGCACACCTCTAAAAAGACCGAGAGGTCTAACTTCGAGTCTTCTAAAGGGGTGCCTCCAAACTGGGATTGTTACACCATGGAACTGAGAGCCAGCTCGAAATTATTCACATCATCGTTAGGGCGAGCGATGCTTGAGGCGATTCCTTGGACTCTAGGGTTAACAAAATCCCTAAGCATACTCCTTTGTTCACCTCTTTCTCCCACCATATTTGTTGAAGTGCTTCTAGCCTTGCATCTTTGTTCTTCAATCTTTTACTTCTTCCTCCTTAAGTGGAAATTCCTCTCGATCTCAGGATCGGGTTCGTATAGAAATGAACTTTGCATAAACGTGGAAGATTCCCAACACTACCAATGCAATCAAACAAGAAAATAAAAGACAAAAAATAAAATATTTAGTCACTTTTGTAAGACTAACTCAATAGTTAACAAACTGGTCCCCGACAACGGTGCCAAAAACTTGACCACTGCCTGTAAGCGTACGAGTGTCATAGTATAGATAAAATATCGTCCTCGCGGACCAGAGTAATCTATCGAGTCCTTTCTATCAGAAAATGTTAAGCAACTGCTTAATTGAGGAATTTTGATTTAATAACTTCTAATCAACTGATTCTAAAATCAAACAAGGAAAAACGCCTAGGGATTTATTTAGTTAAGAAAGGTGTTGGATCAATATGATTAACATGTGCTTTTCTCTAATTGGCTAATTTCAAGGAAATTGCAATCTATCGAGAATTTACTCTATTCTTTTGAAATCAACTAAATTGTATAAACTAAGCAAAAGTCGTTCTTTTAAACTAATTTATCTTATCTAAGTTCAATATTTTTGATTACTCTCTCATCCTCCCAACATGCAAATCTCTCTTTCGAATCATCGCTACATTAGGTCTTATCAAGCAGTCTAGCAATCAAATTACACCTTTTAGTTCTTTATTTAATTCTTTCAAGGGTGTAACCAAAATTTGGCCAAAATCCACTCACAACATGCTAGTCACTTGATAAACGACATCAAATCAATCATGAAATAAAAGCACAATTCTATTGAATATAACATGATCCAACCAAACTTCCATTAACAAACAAATCCCTAGATAAGATAAACTACTCATGATTAAAAATTAAACAACTAACTAACGATTCAGTGAAATCTGAGAGGGAAGGGCTTGATAATGATAGCCTTCAACAAAGTCTTCAAACCACCAACAAAATCGAACTCCTCACTCTAGATTTCTCATTTGCATAAAAATCAAACTAAAATCCTAACTACAAAAAGTAAAATTTTGGGAAGGAAAATGACTATCTATGATATGCTTCTCTCTTTTCTACTACTGAGGGACGAGTTTATAAAGAAGAACACAAGCATTTTCAGCCACAGAGCCGAAGGAAAACGAAGAGGCCATAGTTACCATCATACCACGGTCCATGGCAGGCACCACGGGCAGACCGTGGTCTGGGCTGAGCCAAATTTTCTGCTCTTCTCTTGCTCCATGGGCATAACATCTCATGGACATCTATGGAGGGTCAAAATACACTCAAATAAGGATCAAATGCTGGGTCAAAATGATCCAAATTCCTACAAAATACAAAAAAGAACCATACCAAAGCATAAAACAAGAATAGGAGTATAAATGGTAACTTAAAGCACATAATTCTCCTAAAAATGTAGCAAAATGACCCTAAAATGATATAAACAATGAGCACTTATCACCCACATCGGAAAAGTGATGGGAGGGGTCTTGTGCTTATAAGCGGTGGCGCTACACATCCCATCAGACCGGCCTTTTGGGGAAAAGGTTATGGCCCCCTGACGTAAGGTACAAGAGAACATAGTCAACTAGAATAGCCCATATATAAAGCAAAAATCTTTCCGAATTTTCAAAAAAATTCATTTTTCATTTTTCTATTTTGTTTCAATCTCAATTTTTTAAAATTTTTTCGAAACATTGTTTCCTCACTGCCATATTGAAATCACACAATGTCCTCGTTGGGAGTGAAAGAAAAGACAACAACTAAGAAGAAAAACAAATATATAAAAAGAAAATAAGACTCAAAAAGAAAGAAAAATGACAAGAATCCAAAACTCAAAAAGAAAGAAATAAAATAAAATAACAAATTTAGACAAAAGAAAAGAAAATAAAAAGAGAAAATCAAGAGGAACGATTATACTAGGTCAGGTGCAGATATAGGCCTAGGCTATGGCCTCTTAAAATTCATTTAGATAGAGGCCTATGGAGCATCAACCACTCTATATCAAGTTAAAAGTTGCTACTTAAATCAAAACTCATTAAAGCACGAATGAGCTTATGAAACTGGCAAGAACAACTCTTAACAAAAGTACAAAAATGAAAATTAAAAAGTTGGTGCCAAATAGAGTAAATCCATAGCATCAATGCAGCACATGTAAGGGCACATTTCAAATTGTCAAATTATTGGGCCCAAACATCAAACAGGCAAACGTACTTGAGATTAGCTAGCAAGTGGGTCATTGGCCTAGAAATTTGATCATCATGAACAAGCAGTATAGGCAAATTAATGGCTCTAAACCCCTCAAGTTTATTAATATCATAATGTGTAGGAGTCTGGTCTAAATCAATAGTCGCATGCACAAAGCCCTCAGACTCAAAAAATTCAGACTCAGATGGCTCGAGGATAGGGTCACTAATGATAGGCTCAAAAGAAAAAGATTCATAGTCAATAGAAAAACCCACATCAAGACCTTCATTATCATCTAGCTCATATGAAAAAGATTCATATTCTATAGATAAAATGCCATCATCATATTCCAAAGTAGTGGGCTCATCTTTCTCCTCAAATGACTCTAGTAAACAAATATCTTCTAACTCATCCTTCTCATAATGCTCAAATTCAAATGTGATGCTCATATCTAACTTGCTAACATTCTCAAAGTCTTCACCCTCCTCAAACTCACAAGAGTGATGAAAAAGGGTGGGTGGGTCGACGAAAACTAGGACATCCTCAGTATGTATCTATGTGAGCTAGGCTCAAGTGCAAGGTCAGGGGATAGAGACATAGTGAGATCACTCCCTTGTTCTACGCTACGAAAAGGCATAATGTCATGCAAATCAATTCTAGCAAGATAACAGGGTTCAAAGTCATCATAACGAGCAATTTTAGGTTTAGGAGATCCTAAACTAGAGTCAGACTCATGCAAATTACAATCCTCCCCACTATGGTTAACACAATGAGAATATTCAGTAGTTCTCTCCTTCATAGTCTCTAACATTTTATCAATCAATTCATTTGTTTGCTTACCAAGACTCGCACATGTAATATCAATATAATCACGATAAGGACAATTATGAACATCATGAGCAGAAGACTCATAATAGTTACACAAAACAGGAGGTGCATAAGAGTGTGATAGGTCATATGAGTTCATAAAGTGATCCCGATGGCAAGGATTAGCATGACAAAATACTCGCCATGAGTAGGGTATCCTAATGTCCCTCTAGCTTGCTCAAACTCGTAAGTGTCCCAAGCTAATTTTTCAAAGAAATCTCATATCTCATCTTGAGTTCTAAACAATAACCTTGTTATACCTCTAGGACAAATAGACTCAACATAACCTACAAATTCAGCGTTTAGAACCACAATAATGACCTCACAAATTTTCCATTTTTAAAAACTTTGATTCAATTGAGCATGATAATTATTAATTGTCGACAAATAGTTCCAAAAAGGCTCATGCCCAAATTGTGGGAAATGGAACATTGTCATTCTTGAAACCTTTTTTATGATGTTCAATTTTTCAATTTTTTTTTTTTTTTTGCTTTTCTCATTGAAAGAAAACACCAAAGACAATAAAACAATGACTCTAAGACAACTAACTATGAACCGATGACTAAAACAAAAACAAGGCATTTAAATAATTAAGTAATAAAACAAAATACACTGACAAAAATAAAACTATATTATCAAAAGAAAAGAAATACCTAAAAGAATCAAACATCAAGAAGGAATCGAACACAAAAATGAAAAAGAAGCACAAACACGAAGCACAAGTGCCTTTTTTTTTTGTAATGATTTTGAACACACAAAAATAGAAAATATAAAAACCTAAAACAAAACAAAAACCAAAACTAAATGAAACAGAAAATAGAAAACCAAACTCCAAATTTAGAACAGTATATACAGAAAATTTGGCACAATCACAAGTAACATGATCATATTTCTTGCCAAATTGTTTTCTATCCCGAACACTACAGGAAAATTAGCACCGAAAATTATTACCAAAAATTGCTAAAAATTCCAGAAATGCCTATAAATTCCACAAAAATTCACATAGACTCTAAAAATCCCTACGAATCCATTAAAAATATCATATCAACAAAATAAGCATAAGAACAACATCAAAATATTCAAACAAAAACTGGAAATCCAAAAAAACCTGCACTTGAGTTTTTTTTGCAATTCCAATTCTGTCCCTAGACAAGCTGAAACTATTAGTTTTGATTTTTTTTTTTAAAGTAGAAAATAAGTGCCAAAAATAGAAATTAAATTAACTTAAAAATCGAAATACAAACTCTAATAAAAAATCAAAAGCAAAAGAAATCTATACTGGGTTAAACCAACTGAAACTAAACAAAGACTCAAAAAAAAAAATCAAAATCGAAAAGTATGAAAATAAATGAAACCGACTCAAATGACTCAACGATAACTCAATTCGCAACCTAATTTCACAAGTCCACCCTAGCAACATCACCAAAAACTTGTTGTGATTGATTTATGCAATGGATTTTCAATTATAGACCTGGACATTAGGCAACCCTAAAACATCAATTTCGCTAAAAACTTCATATCCCTTCAGATAAAAACAATTGAGATGGATATGAAAAGAGGAGGATACCCGCTAAGGATGTTTTGAAAACAATCTACAAACTAAATAATATCATAGATTTAAAGACTATGATAACAATGACAGACGTAGAAAAATTTGAAAGTCCTCCTACAATGAAAAAATTCAAAGAATAAAATCAAATACGCAGGAGATAAACATTGATAGGCCTTGGATATCTAGCTTTGCTAATCCCATAAAAATCAATAAGAAAAATGTAATAAAAATTAAGGAGAATGGTAAAATTACCCTTAGACCTCAATTATTAAGAAGTATGAGGGCAATGTCAAAATGGGGGAAGGATCTTCAATTAATAAAAAAAGTGCTCAAAGAAGATAATACAATTAGTATAAGCAATGAAATGAGGAGAATGACTTTTGAACCCGCAAGAGATGGTACAGACTGGAGTATAAGTCCAAATAGAAAAGTCATTTGCTACACAATAAGAATTGTTAGTGAGTCAATCTATGAAAATGAATTGGTCAAACATATCACTATACAGATATGCTATGAAGTCACCAATACAAATCCTAATAGCATCTATATCCCAATAAACGTATGTTGAGAGGGATATAATAAATATGAATTGTACACCTACGTCGATAGTGGTTGTTCTATCTGTTTTGGAAAAATATCTTTATTTTCGAAATTTATGTGAAAAGAAGCAAAGAGTCCTTTACAAGTAAGGATAGCTGATAACAGCATAATGAGCCACAATGAAATTATAAAAGGGTTATTTATAGAAATTGGAGGAGTCTAATGTATTATACCAGTTCTATGAGCCACTGATCAACCTCTCATGATATGATTATTGGAAATAATTTTCAAATGCTATACTCTCCACACACACATACCATAAACCGAATAATATTCACAACTAAGGTCACTCAATTCTTATTGATAAATTAAATGAAGCTTACACTTATTGAAAGATTGAGTTTGCACGCAACCAGCGTAATGAGAAGGTAATACCTATACAAAACGAAATAGCACTATGAGTAATCTATTAAAGAGTAGATTGCTAAACAACAAGAGCAATTATACAAAGAACTCTACCCTGATAATCCTCTTAAATTTTTGGACAAAGATAAGACATTTGCAAAAATCACTTTGTTAAATCCCAACATTATTACTCGAGTTAAACAAAAGGTGTAAACATACTAGGATATTCAAGAGTTTGATTAGCATATCAAAGAAATTTTGGATATAGAATTAGTCAGGAATAGTAAGAGTCCTCATACCAGTCCCACTTCAAGGTAAGAAATCACGCTAAAGAGAAAAGAGAAAAAGTTAGAATGGTAATCAATTACAAAAGACTTAATGATAATACTATCTTTGATTATTATTATATTCCTAACAAAATGGTTCTTTTCTATAGAATTCAAGGAACCTCTTGGTTCTCAAATATAGATTGCAAAAGTAGATATTGGGAAATAAAAATCAATCAAGAAAGCATTTTTTTAACTACTTTTAGTGCCCCTTAAAGAGATTATGAGTGGATAGTAATGTCATTTGATCTTAAAAATGCACCTCAAATATTCCTAGCAATCACCCAATGATGTATTATTCTCGGTAAGAACAAGTGTATTCACGCTGAGCAAGAAATCAAGTTTTTAGGTCTGGAAATAAAAGTTGGGCAAATTATCCTACAAAAGTATATTTTAGAAAAAATAGAAAATTTCTCTAAAAAGATTGAAGATATGAAGCAGTTAGAAAGGCTTCTTGGATGTCTTACCTGGTCTTCATATTTTATAAAAGATCTAGCTGAAGAAAACCATTACAACAGAAACTCAAGAAAGAAGTAAGTTGGATATTGATCTCTACTTATTCAAATATTGCTCAAAACTTCAAAAAGATGTGTAAAAATCTTCTTATTCTTAATTTACCTATTGTAAGAGATAATTTAGTTCTCGAGATAGATACCAACAATGAGCATTAGAGTCTAGTACCCAAAATTAAAGAACTAGAAAAACTATGCAAATTCCAGTTGAAATTTTAATGAAGCAAAATGCAACTATCCCACGTAAACAAGAAATCCTTGCAGTCATAAGGAAAATTGAAAAGTTTTTAATCTTTTCAGCATAAAACCTTTCTTATTCGGACTGATAGCAAAGGGATACATGGTTTTGTAAAAAAGAACTATCAAATATATAAGCGTAGGGATGACTCCTATGTTGGCAACTATGACTTAACCAGTTTTCTTTCTCTATTGAGCATATACAGGGATCGAAATTTTTCTAACAGATTATTTTTCACATGAGATTGCAATGGTGATCATCAGAATAGATCTCTTGCTGGAAAAGTAGGAAATCCAAAATAAAATGTCATTACTGCTAGAACAGGTTTGTCCTTCTTGGAGAGTCCTTATGGATATTTTGGAATTGCATACAAAAAAGTAGATCACGCATTGATTTACTATCTTATAACTATTTTAATAGTACAAAGATTCAGGTTATTAGAGTTTCAAATGAATAACCTATGTTCTTATGATATTCAAGAAAAAAAAAATAAGTTTCCTTGTTCAAGAAAAATGGTTCAACAACTAGTATGCATCCTACATGAACTAGGGTAATTAAATTTCAGACGTCAAGGTTAAGGTCAATAATTTTCTTGACCTGCAACTTTAGAAATTATTTTTCAGTCCATTCAACTTTGAGGCAAATAATTTCTTGAATTAAACTTGACCAAACTAATTTCTTAAATTGCAAAAAGTACCCTAAAGTTTTTAAAAATTTTCATTTTTAACCCCAATCCTTAAAAATGTACTTTCTTTATGCATGTGGTTTTTTACTTATAGAAACTACTCAAAGCCCTCTTTAATTTGGTCTCAGAGCCAGATGGCTAAAAATAATTAAGCTAATTAACTATGTTTAATGTTTGAATTATCTCTTACTTGTCTGACTTCTAAACATTCACATGTTGTCCACTCACCAGAAGGAATCATTCAGCAATACCTCAATTAAACAGTATCACTAATATAGTTTTGGAATTAAAACCAAATTAGCAAAATTAAGACTAAAGTTAAGGAGACTAAGAAGTAATTATCTATAATTCTTCTTTCTTTAGTTAATGAAATTAGAAATAGTGCAAATTTACTTTAGGTATTAGTACTTCATTTCAGTATAAATATCCTTTCCAAAATCCAAAAAACAAGAATCCATTTCCTTTGCATGATATAAAAATTCAAAAAGAAGTAGGAGAAAAATCAATTAAAACATCATATGAAAAGGCAAAGAAAGAAAAAGAGGATGGAGTATAAGTAGTTTGATCTTGAACATCTACAAAATATGTTTGACAAAGAACAAAATCCAAAAAAATTAAATAAAATCATAAGCGCAATAGTTGATAAACAAGATATTTTATCTGATGATAATGAAGAGATGAATAATGTTTAGTTAGAAGTAGAAATATCTCAGCAGATGAACCTAATTATACTGGAGGTTCTTAATGTTGTGCCTTTACAAGAAGTTAGAAGAAAGCTGGATAAAAAAAATATATATATGGTAAAATAGTATTTGACAATGAGATCAATGAAATTAGAGAAGAACTCAACTCAGGTGAAATCTAGACCAATCTAGTTAACAATGTTGTTCCTAAGCCTGAAGAATTTGGTGAATCTTCTATAAGAAATACTTATTTTATGAGACTTTGGTACTTTCCAGCAAGACGCACAACTAATTTTTCCTTTGAGTTCATCTAAGGGAAAATACAACCATTGAAGAGATTGGCCTAACCCCAATTAGCCAACCAGAATACATCTTAAACATCGATGGAGCTCATAATAGAGAAGAAATATTTGAGCATTAGAAAAGAGAAATGAATATTGTCCTAAATTTAAATACTACATGGACTGGTGGAAATTTTCTAAACTATATCAACATAATTTTTCTAGCACTGTAGCTGGCTGGTATGATTTATTGAATGATGACAGTAAAAATGCATAAGAATAATGGAAACACTAGTTGTAATGTTCAAAACTTTATGTAAGGAAAACGAAGCTAAGTTTATCGAAGCTAAACTTGATTCTAAAGAAAAAGGTAGAAAATGATAAAGAAAGATTAATAATATACAGTTGTGGGATATGAGATACCTGAAAAAGTATATTGCTAAATTTAGTTAAGATTATTATAAAATTATGCATAATGAAACCAATCTTAGTATGTTCTATGACAAATTGCAATATCCAATAATTCCATATTTAATGAAAAGTACATTGCGTGACTTGAAAAACCAGATGTTATTGATACCCTTGGTTTAAGAATCTCTTATTTAAGAAAATAGGTCAATGATCAATGTTTCGATCTCCAGAAGTTTAAAAAAAACTAAAGAAATGATTTCTAGCATGTTGGGGATTTCCTCACCAATGGGGAAAAGAACCTAAAAGGAGAAGAAAAAGAAAACTTTATGAGAAAAGAGCTTTAAAAAATAGAGGAAAGAGAAATACAAAAGAAAATATTACGACAAACCAGGCCCTGAAAAAAAAGAAAAATTTTTAGGAAAGCCACTTATTGTCCTGCACTCCTGCCGGAAAAAACAATTGTAAGTGTTATGCATGCATAGATGTAGGTCATTATGTAAACGAATGCAAAAATAGGAAGATTAACAAGTTTGTTGAAACCTTGGATAGTCTAGATTATTTCGAGCTAAGCGAGAAAGAAGCACTAGATCTACCCTGAAAAACAATAAGAAAATGGTTGAGATTATGCCAAAAGATGAATGTGAAGAAAGCAATTATGAGGAGACTAGTCATATGATGGAAAACAGTTCAATTAGTCTTGGAGATCTTCAAGAACAAGAATTTATTATAGATAATGAGAATGAAGATGTCAGTGGAGATTGGGTCCTTCCTATAATTTAGAAAGACATTATCTTAAAGAAAATCCATCTTTCAATTGAAGAGTAAGTATGTACGTAAAATAATGGAAGGAGATTTAGAAATAAAAGACTATGAGTATGATGTGGGAGAAGTTAATCTTATTAATTGAGAAAATATCCTTAAGCATAACAAAGATCGAAACTACAAGTATATCCATGTTAGAAGCGTCCAGGTCCACATTACTCTATTACAATATTATTACAAAGATATTGATCTTTATGCTTTGATATGTGATATCAAGCATACCAAATTAAATAATAATTATATTATCACGGGGATTAAAACTAATATATGTAATGGGTCAGCAGGATTCAATTATCGACTGGATATTATGTGAGTCTAAAAGATGAATTTGTTAAAAACTTCATATTCCTCAAGATAAAAATAGTTGGAACGGATATGAAAAGAGGATGTTACCCACTAAAGATATTTTGAAAAATAATCTACAAATTAGATAATACTATAGATCCAAAAACTAAGGTAACAATGATACAGAGTAGAGAAATTTAAAAGTCCTACCCCTATGTAAAAAAATCCAAAGGATAAAATCCAATACATAGGGGATAAAAATTGATAGGTCTTGGATATCTAGTTTTGCTAATTCCACCAAAATCAACAAGAAAAATGTGATAAAAAATGATGAAAAATGTAAAATTATCAATAAACCCCAATTATTAAGAAGTACGAGTGCAAGATCAGGATGAAGAGAAGGGTCTTCATCAGCTAAAAAAGATCTTAAAGAAGAGGATACAATTTGAGCAACCAGTGAAATGCGTGGAATGAGTTTTGAACTCACAAGACACAGTGTAACACCCCTAAGTTTCTAGTACCTTTTTATTTACTAATATTAACCTCGTGATAGCGAAAAAACCTAAGTGGGGTGTTACTATTATATTTCCTTCTTGGAAATACTAAGTTCAACCAAAGCTTCACTGCAAATATATTCTCAAATCATAACATCAGCTTAAGCCTTGATAATAATATAACAAAGTCCAAACTGAAACACAATCTTTAAGACAAGTCTAAACAGCTACTGAATCAATTCTACCAAATCACAAATAACGAGCCTCGCTCTAATTCAGGTTCCCATCCCATGCTCATACACTTCACCTGAAAACAAAAACATTTGGAAAAATGAGATAAACTCAATAAAAACCACTGCTAATAGTTAAAACACGCACACAAATTCATTTCAAACCACTCTAGGGGTGGAGAACAACACGAGTAGTTTAAAGTACTTATGTATTCTCAATAGAAACGTATAATAATCTGAGTTCCACTTATTCAATTTCAGGTTCACAAGGGTGAGCAACCCCATTGGATCTCATAGCCTTTGCTTTGGTTCAACGCAGCCACTTAACCATCTCTTAACCTACTGTCAATTTGGATGGTTACCGCTCATCTGGCCCACGTCCATCCCCATAGTGGCACATGGCCGCTCATATGCATGCACTTTTCCTGGGGAAGGCTAATGGCCTTCAACAACACAGGAGCATAACTCCTCAGTCTCACCCATTCATCCAGTTACTTATACATTCATATTTAACATTGATCTTTAACTAACATTTCGCCCAACCTGACCCATTCTAATCTAAATGCATTTCCTCATTATTTTTGCAACAAAATCAGTCCAATAAACACCATGCATTCGTGGATTGAACAAACAATTCAACATAAATCATAGAAAAACCTCATCACACATGCACCCGGAAAAAATCTCCCGAACATCAATACAGAACATATTCAAAACAACCTTCAAGCATACTCACAAGTCACATTTTTCAAGGGATATTCCAGGGAGGCTTAGAGCATAATTGTTACCAACTTAAATATGCCACCTAAGCTTGAGCTTGAAATGCTAGATCGACCTAAACAATTACCTACAACAGTGGTCTAATGGTACCAATACTTAACCCGACTTTCTATAACCCAATTAACCAAAACTAATTTTCTAAGCTTCTACGTCCATCAAACAACCAAGTCCAACCATCAAATAAATTTTTTTGGAAGTTATAACTATTAAAAACTCCGCACACACTAATACCGCTCATAGCCCAATTTACTTCCAATTTGTTCCCCCAAATTTCTAGGGTCATAACTTCCATTCCCAATGTTGAAATTTTATGCTTAAGTCTAATACGAGAAGGCCAAGTCGTGAACTATAACTTCTTGTTCACAACCCTTGATAGAATCCGAGCCTAACTTGTTCGAATTTCCCTAATTTCCTAAACTATCCCAGTTTCTGACGATTTCATGCAGTCATGGTAATTCAATCATAACTTCCTTGTGTTTAACCCTGATTTAAGAAATTCAAAATTTTCTAATCACATTACATATAAATCTACCTTGCATAATTTTTTCATAATTTTTGGAGAACCCAACTATTCCCAGTAAATTTGTAAAATCATCCCTAAATCGGGGTGAATAGAACAATGTTTATGCTAACATCTTAGGCTCATTTTCAATCGATTTCAATTGGAATCCCTTACCAAACTTGCACATGTCATCCTCGCCCAAAATCCCGCTATCCCTAATCATCAAATAACCCAAACCATAGCGAAAGAGTGATTCTTTACCTTGAAACGATTCACAAACGAAGGAAAAACCTTAGGTTGTATTGCTCCACCAACTAGATGCTCCTCGCCAGAATTCCTAGGATAACAAGTGAAAGAAATCAAATTCCAAGATCAATACACGGAGATTTCATTAGGAGAAATTTAATTAATCAATAATCTATTCGCTAGAATCGTAAGAACTTCACACTTACCAAATCCGAAGTGAAAGAGTGGGAGAGGAAAGAGGATGGCCGCGGTAGCTAGACGGCGGACAGGGCAAGGAGAAGAGAGAGAGAGACGGTGAGAGAAAGAGAGAAAATTGAGAGAGGGGCATGTGGAGAGTGACGGGGGGAAGAGAGAGGAGAAATTTTTTTAATGCTGGGGTTTCCCCCCTTCCCCCCTTACCTCCCAAACGGTTCCTCCTCTCCCACCCCCCTTTTTTCTTTTTTCTTTCAAAAAACCCCCCGACTTGGACCGTTCTGCTATCCATCAACTATTCTGCTAAAATCTAAAAAGAATTAAACACTACGAGCTTAAGCATACTAGGTCGCTAGATATCGTAACAATTAAAATTAACCGAATAATATATATATATATACACACACACACACACACACACATATATATATACACACACACACATATATATGTGTATATATCTACATATATATATATACACACACACACACACACACACATATATACATATACATATATATATATATATATATATATATATATATATATATGTATGTATATATATATATATATATATATATATATATATATATATATATATATATATATATATATATCCGATGTTTCATTCACAGTGCAGACCGAACTATAAGTCTAGATAAAAAAAGTCATTGGGTACAAAATAAGAACTATTAGCGAGCCAATCCATGAAGATGAGTTAGTCAAGAATATGACTATAGAGATGCTATGAATTCACCAATACAAATCTTAATATCATCTATATCCCAATAAACATATGTTTAGACGGATATAATAAATATGAATTGTGTGCATACGTAGAGAGTGGTTTTTCTGTATGCTTTGGAAAAATATCTTTATTTCCAGAATTTATGTAGAAAAAATCCAAGAATCCTTTGCACGTAAGGATAGCTAATAATAGCATTATGAGCCACACGGGTTAATCAGAAATAGTAAGAGTCCTCAAACTAGTTCCGCTTTTATGGCAAGAAATCACGCTGAAGAAGAAAGAGGAAAAGCAAGATTAGTAATCAATTATAAAAAGCTCAATGGTAATATTGTCTTTGATGGTTATTATATTCTTAACGAAATAGTCATTTTTAATATAATTCAAGGAGCCTCTTGGTTCTTAAAAATGGATTGCAAAAGCAGACACCGGTAGATAAAATTGGATCAAGACAGCATTCTTTTAACTACTTTTAGTGCCCCTTATGGACATTATAAGTTGATAATAATGTCATTGGATCTTAAAAATACACCTCAAATATTTCAAAGAAGAATAGATAATATTTTCAATGATCTTACTCACTCTTGCCTGGTTTGCATTGATGTTATCCTTATCTTTTCTAAGACCATAGAACAACATGAAGATGATGTCCCAGCTGCCACCCAAAGATGCATTGATCGGGGCATTATTCTTGGTAAGAGTAAGTGCATTTATGCTGAGCAAGAAATTGAGTTTTTAGGTCTGGAAATAAAAGCTAGACAAATCATCCTACAAAAGCATATTATAGAAAAAATAGAAAATTTTCCAGAAAAGATTGAAGATAGGAAGTAATTAGAAAGATTTCATGGATACCTTACCTATGCTTAAGATTTCATCAAAGATCTAGATAAATTAAGAAAATCATTGTAGCAAAAACGCAAGAAAGAAGTAAGTTGTACGTGGACCCCTGTCGATTCAAAGATTGTTCAGAACTTTAAAAGAATGTGTAAAAAACTTCCTATTCTTAATTTACCTAATGAAGGAGATGATTTACTTCTTGAGACAGATGCCAACAATGAAACACTAGAGTACAGTACTCAAAATCAAAGAATGAGAAAAGCTCTGCAAATATTGCAGTAGATATTTTAATAAAGCAGAATGTAACTATCGTACAATAGAAAAAAAAAATCTTTGCAGTCATAGGGGAAATTGAAAAGTTCTTCATTTTTTAGCCCTAAAACCTTTTCTTATTCAAACTAATGCCAATGGAATACTTGGTTTTATGGAAACAATTATCAAATATGCAAGAGTGAGGGCAACTTCTCCGTTAACAATTATGGTTTAACCAATTTTCCTTCTCTATTGAACATATTCAGGGATTAAAGAACTCTCTAGCACACGGTTTAACTTGAAAACTCGCTAACAGTGATCATTAGAGTAGAAGTCATGCCAGAAAAGGAGAAAATCCAAAATGAAATGTCATTATTACTATTAGAACAGGTTTCTCCTTCTAGTAGAATTCTTATTAATATTTTGAAATTTCATACAAAAAGTAGATCACGTTTTGGTCTGTTATCTCCTGCCTATCTAATGGAACAAAGACTTAGCCTTTTAGAATTACAAATGAATTAGCTACGCTGTCCATATGATATTCAAGAAAAAAAAAAAAAAAAAGCTCTCATGTTTATGAAAAATGGTTCAACGATTGGTATGCAGCTTGCATCGGCTAGTATCATAATTACTCTTATGATATTTAGGAGTCATGGAGTACAACAATCTTCTTTCATTACAGATTAGGAGTTGGTGGTGCTAGATTCCCAGTTAACTCAATCTCTCCAGATAACCCCATCATGAAAGCCTAGGAATATGGAACGGTAGCCGACCTCGAAGAAAATGCAAATCCAAAATACTCATTCTTCTCAAGACTAACAAAGTTTTAACAGTGCATATTTAAAAGGATCCATTGGATTCTCACATCTCCTAATAGTTCAATCATAATTCCATACATTAGAAGATATATTGTGCAGTGATCGAATATGAATGGAAAAGCAAAACCAACCCATTAAGTTATTCAATTAGTTGATTTAAATGATTCCAATGATACACCACAAGAATGGTTTCCAGGACAACAAAAGTAGTAAGTGATCCTGCTTTAGCAAGAGCCATTGGTTTTTACAATATTCATCATCAAATGTGCGCATTAATTGAACAAGAAAGACCACTAATGTATTGTGGGAATACTACTTTCGTTTATCATGATGATCTCAGTAAATATATGAAGGTAGAAGAAGCTACTTTAGAAGACGTCTTCGATTGTCTCTTTAATATTGGAGCTGGAAAATTCCTATCAGTAAAAGAAGAAAAATATCTTCATGAATTATTTGAAAAATGGGATCCAGAGCATCTTCAACTTGATGAAGATTTTGATGATTATCTGGATAATGATGGACTCGAGGGCATTACTGAGGATGAAGGCATGTAGAATCTCAATATAGATGACTAGTCTTGTTAGCAACTAAAGGTTCTGAAAAGTGATTACACCATTATTGTATTATTTTGTCTGGTGTCATATCAATAAAATAATGTTATCTACGATAAACCATGTGCGGATAGCTTTGGCCATATGAAATATCAATGTCTACTGTAGCCATTAGAGCACCCTGTGTAGTTCATCTCCTTTACAAAAAGAGAGGATGATTGCTAGAATGTATACGGTCATTTGGGCATGCTTGAGCAAAAGAGAAGTGAGGATTCTCGATTTCTTTATGAGCAAGCATATCTAATGATCTTAGATGTTTAAGTCCCTCTTCAAATCTTTCTATTATAATATTTCCACTTTTAAACTTTCAATAAAAGAAGTTTCCAAGTAGGGAATGTTATTCAATCGAATCTATGTCTTAAACATTATAATTTCTTAATTAAAGTTCCAATGTCCTTTAAAAGATAAAAAACGTGATTAGTAACTATGATCTGAGGTAGGAAACGAAACGGATCTGTATTGTGCTTGATATAAGCAAGATGGGGTTGAGATTAGCAATCTTTGTAAACTAGAAGCTAGAGGAACACCGGGGTCTAACGCTGACTAAGTTCAGGTAATGGTCGAAGCTATCTAATTAAGCTATAATTATTGTACTCAGCATGGTGAGCCTCTAATCACATAAAATATAATATTTATGATATAAGTAATAGATTGTGATAACTAGTACCAGTAAAATCATTATAAGAAGTCCCAGCATTAATATAAGCATAGTTTTCAAAAATAGTCCAAAAGTTTGAGTGTTTCCATTTTGAACTCCATTTGGACCAAAAACAGAAACTTCATAAAGTTCTAGGCCATAAAAATAAATATTTGTCACCTAGAAATCATTTAACCCAAAGAGTTATACCTCGAAAAGCATTTACGCCAAACTAAGTAGGCTATAAATTATTTTTCTAAAAATGTGAGGTTAGTAAATAATTACACAAAACCACAGGGGACCAGAAAGCAATTTATTCCATCACCTACTATCATAATTATTCTTATGATATTTAGGAGTCATAGAGCACTACGATCTTTTATGATATAGATCTGGAGTTTGTGGTGTTAGATTCCCAGCAAATTTAGTCCCTCCATATGACCCCATCATGAAAGCTTGGCAATATGGTTGACCTCATGGAAATCTCGGATTCAAAGTACTCATTTTTCTCCAGAGTAGCTAAGTTTCAACAGTGCATGTTTGAAAGGATCATTTGGATTCTTACATCTCCTGATGGTCCAACAAAAATATATACAATGGAAGTCTATATGTCAAGATACATTGACTAGCTCATTATCTTGTTTAATTAGTTGATTTAGATTATCCTAATGATCAATAACAAGAATTTTTTTCTAAATAACAAGAAGTAGTTAGTGATCCTGCTTTAGCAAGAGCCATCATATTTTATAACATCAATCATCAAATGTGGGCATTGATTGAACAAGAAAAAACACTAATGTATTACGGGAACACTTCTTTCATTTATCACAATGACTTCAGCAAATACATGAAGGTAGAATGAGCTACTTTAGAAGATGCCTTTGATTATCTCTTTGATGTTGGAGTTGTAAAATTCTTATCAGAAAAAAGAAAGAAATATCTTCATGAATTATTTGAAAAATGGGACACAGAGCATCTTCAAGTGGATGAAGATTTTGATGATTATCTAGATAATAATGTACCAGAAGACATTATTGGAGATTAAGGCATGCAGAATCTCAATATGGATGACTAGTTTTGTCAACATTAACTACTCTAAAAAGTTGTTGCACAATTATTGTATTTTATCAAGTGTCAAGTCAGTAAAATAATGCAGTCTACTGTAGCCATGTAATGACAACTATAGTCTTGTGAAAATATCAGTATATACTGTAGCCATTAGGGTATCATATGTAGTCTAGTTCCTTTACAAAAGGAGAAGCAGAGCGCTGAGAACCGACATAGTCATTTGAGCATATTTAAGCAAACGACAAATCAGGAATCTTCATTTCTCTATGAACAAGCATCATTGATGATTTTAGTAGTTGAAGTCTATCTTTAATCTTTTCATTGTAATATTTCCACTTCCAAGATTTCAATAAAAAAAGTTTCCAAGTAAGAAACATTATTCAATTGAACCTTATGTCTTAAATATTATAATTTCTTGATTAAAGTTCGACTATCTTTAAAAGTTTTTTAAAAAAACTTGATTAATGACTACGGTCTGAGGTAGGAACGAAATGGATCTATGTTATGTATGATCTAAGGAAGGTATGCTTGAGCTTAACAATCTCTGTAAACTAGAAGTTAGAGGGACAGCCAGGGGCAGAAGCCGACTAAGTTCAGGTAACGACCAAAACTTTCTAATTAAGCTTTCATATATTACCAAATATGGTGGACCTATAACCACAGAAAACATAATATTTATGATATGAATATTAGATTGTGATAACAAGTGCCAGTAAAATCATTATAAGAATTTTAAACATATAAAACGAGCATATTTTTTCAAAACCCTCTAAAAATAACTTATTTGCATAGTTTACCAAATTATAAGGTCTTTTCATAATTTGAATATGCGAAAACAAACAGTGCGAGAGGTATTAAAAGAATTAAAATAGCATTTTGAAAGATGGTAACAAATCCAAACACCAAGCCTCAGGGTACTAAAAAATGAAATGAAAAAGTGAGGCCCGAAACAAATCAATGAAATATACGTTAAGGTACTAAAAAGTCAATTATCGATAAATCAACATGCTTAAACACTTATTCATCAATCAAATCAAGCTCAACATATAAATCAGAATTCAAATATATAAGCAATATTGCTAGAATATTTCTGAGTACACTTGCTACATTTAGTAGGGGATAAATTTAATGTTAAACAAGCTCTATTTTTCTGAACCTTTAAGCTTTTATTGCTTTCCATATTAAGGGTACTACTTTAAATATTATTTCCTTTGATTTGCTAGGAGTTAATTCCCTTTCCTCTATCAAACCATGAGGCTTTTATCCATTTGAAAACATTATATGGTGAAAAGAACAAAAGAGGAAACTCACTTGTCTCACAAAATCTCTCTCTTGATCCTTGTTTAAAGTCATAAGTAGATCTTTTAGATAGATTGAGGGGCAATTTGGCCTTTAATCCTTTAGATCCTTTAGATAGATTGGTGGCTCTTGAGGCTTGGTGGTGACACTACCTTTAACCAAGTCATATCTAAGGTTACTTTGATCTTTGTTTACAAAACCAAAGCCAACTCAAGTCTAAGTCAAAGTTTGTTCAGTTTATTGTTAAAGTCCTTACAATACAAACTCACTATCAAATCCTTTGCAATACTTGGGAGTACATTAGCTTTAGAACTCACCAGTTTTGGGCACACTCCACACTTCTCCTTGATTACTTAGGAACCACAGACCAATAGAAAATTCAACATATCTAAGGGCCCTCAAATTGAAAGAGCAATATAAAGACATCTAAAAGCAAGGCACATGACCCTAATTAGCCATCATATCAAAGGCCCCTACAAATGGTTGAGAATTTTTGGTCACTAGCATAACGAAGTAGTGCCAAAACGACATTAGCAGTTGCCACATAAGAGGCTTGTACTTAGACCGTCACCTAACTCAGGCTTTATGATTGGGGGGGTGTAATAGCCCAACCCTAAGTTATTTAATTATGTTTATTTATTTAATTACCTCATGCTCATGATTTGTTTCTCATAATTATTTATTGCATTTATTCACCCTGGTGGGAAAAAATTTATTTGGACCCTCACTTGGCAATTCAGATTTTATTTGTTTATTTAATTGATTAACGAAAACTTTAAAAGAATTGATAGTAGGCCCTAACAAGTTTAATCTAAGTAATTTATTTTGTTTTCTGTAACATTACAAAAATTTAATTTTAAGTTTCATAAAAAAACGTTATCATTACGAAGCGTTTTATTCCCGAACGCAACTTATTTCGGCCGATTTAAAGCCCAACAAGTTTGCTTATTAACTAGCTTACCATGATTAAACCTAACCATGGTTAGCTCAAAAAAGTGACTTCTCTAGTTAAAAACTCAGCCAAGTTGTGGATTAGTCAAAAAATCACAACTCAGTCCACAAACTCTATTTTCTCTCTCCTCTTTCTTTCCCCTACGGCAGCAGCAGTAGGCCACTGTGTGGCTGTTTTCCGGCCAGCTCCGGTGATCTTCGACCCCCCCATCCTTCTACCCCTAGCCACCATCCTCCATCATCAAAACCACTAAACATCACCTCCATCTCTATTTATCTTCAAGCAAATTGAGTATGCTTGCAACTTGATCTTGTTGGTTTTACTTTTTATTTTAGTTTTGATTCTTGCTTTGATGTTTGTGATCTTTAATCATGTTGTTTTGATAATAAATAAGAGTTATTTTCGTCTTGATCATGGTGGAGTTGAGGTTGGATCATGCTAGGGTTAGGGTTAATCCTAAATCATGCAAGCTTGATGTTAAAATGTTGGATTTTGATTGTTTTGTCTTTAATTTAGTCATCTTCTAATCTATTGGTGTTTATGATGATGTTTCTGGTGATTTCAAATGAATTGGAGTAAGTCCAAGTTGGCCATAAACTAGGGTTTTGGCAAATAATGCATGGTTTGGATTAAACTAGCTTTAAGTTTGGTTTATGTGTGTATTTGATTGAAAAGTGACCTTTATTGGATATGATTATTAAGTGAATTTGCGTGTGGTTATTTTTTATGATGTTGGTATGGACCAAAGCTTATTTACATGCTTTTAAGGAATGGTTTAAGTTGAAGATTTGTGTAAAAAGAGAGGGAAAAGCCAAAACAGTGAGGGCTGAAAATTTCAGAAAAACAGAACAGACTTCACGATTAAAGTGGTAACGATCGACTCATTAAAAAATTATGATTTCTGTGGTTAGATAGTTCAGTGTGCTAGCTTTCAATGTCTTTTTGAATTGCCTTAATCTGAGGTCTGTGGAAAAAGGTATGGTCATTTTTCCAAAACTGTGCTGAATGGACCAAAACTGACATGCTTGTGTTCTAACTTCATTTTGGGAATTCTATTGTGGGAATCCAGCTTGGAGTTCTAAATGAAAGATTTTTGGGACTTCATAAGCTTTCTATATTAGGATTTTGAGTGTCAATCAGATGTCAGATGACTAAGTTATGAGGCATTCTTTCTAAGCCCCTGTTATGCTTTTATTTTTCTTTTACTAAATTATTAGCTATGAAAAAAATATTTTTGCTAACCGTATGTTCCTACAACGATAATTTTGTGCAGAATCAAGGCCTAATCTATCATTCCTTCCACTTTTGTGCATAATATCATTCAGTGGGATTACATTTAAAATTTCAGGTACGTTCATTATCTGTATCTTTAGAAATCAGCATGTATTTATCAAAATTATAATGTTTTGGTAAGTATATCAATAAATTCATTTAATCAGTGATTTATCACATAATTAGTGACTCCATCAGTTATCAGTTATAGGGTATAGCCCTTCATTTACCCGCGTGACTTCAGGTTAGGTCCCGATCAGTTTGGCAGGTGTACACCTATCTTCATATCGTAATAGTTATTAGGGATTTACTGTCAGATAATAATTGACAATACAGCTTCATGTTTATCTCATTCCCTGTGTTTAATTAAAAATGAATTGTAATACGTGCCTAATCAGTTTTTCCATGAATGTTTAACAATACAGAAATGCACGTACTGAGTTTCGGCTCACATTTCGAAATGTTTTCATGTTTTGTTTTAGGAAAGTGTTCAGCGAATCACCCTCAGGTGGGCAGGACGGCTGAAGATAATAAGTGAGACAGAAAGTTTATATGGAATTGTGGTGTATTTCGTTGGGATGTTTATAACACCGTGTTGTGATATATTTTGGTGTGGAAACTATATATTCATCATAATTCTGTATTTTAGTGTAATCCTTGTGATGTTTGAATGGTTTTGATGTTAGAACAGTTTCTATATTTATCTAAATGGTTTGATGGATTGTAATGGTGTGAATGCCTTTGATGGTAAACCTTGATTATTATGGCTCAGTTTATTATGTACAAGCATAGCCTTGTCCTTGCTGAATGGCGATAACGCCTGATCATTTGGGTGATCATTTGGGTTATCATGTCTAATTGGGAAGCTAATAAAATGAACACAAATAGTGATTTATATATATTTGGGGTGTTACAGATTTAGTATCAGAGCTAGGTTGAGATTTTCTTTGTAGAATGTGGAGTTTAGAAATAAGAGGGTGAGAATGGTTGGTAGTGAGGGCCATTGTATACTGCTAGAGTGATATTAGAAGTATAGTAACGATATTAGAAATGCAGGTTGCTTACATTTGCATGTTCCTTAATTATGATTATGTATGCCTCCCATATATGTCTTTTCTTTGTTAGGTGGACCCTTATGGTGTTAACATGATGCCGGGTGCATCTATAGCTACTCACATCACGCTGCTGCATGCTAGTATAGAGGCTCATACACAGAACCCTTTCTCTGAGTTTCATAGTATTACGGTTTGTGCACATAGACTGCTCTGGTCCTTACCCGCAGTTCATCCATGAATGGAGTGTAGGCTCCGTTATCATCACTATATGGTAATAGAGAACCTAGGTTGGGACGGGCCTCGTTTTCAGGCCCAAGGGGCTTAGACTACTATCGCTACAGAGCTGTTATTAAGGGAGGAGTTTGAACAGAGTGAGATTACCATGGAGACTCTACAGCATGTCTTCCCGTTACATCAGGCACATCCCCTGCCTGCAGCCCCAGCACCAGCACAGGGACCACCCTCCCCGCCCGCACCAGGTACCCGCTGATGTCTGACTGTCCTAGGGAGGCTCATATGATGATAGACCTCCCTCATACACCATAGATAGTGATGGTTAGTTCTGAGGACGAGGGCCATTAGGAGGAGGAGGATGATCCCAAGGAGGATCAGGACATTGATGAGGTGGTGGTAGAGTTACAGTGGGATCAGGAGATTGACGAGATGATAGTGGAGCAACAGGTTGAGCAGGAGGTTGGTGATGCCGAGTCAGAGGCATCGACTAGCAGCTTCGATTCCGGTGAAGAGCCTGATGATGAGTCCGACTCGGATTACGATCCATCTAGGGATCGTTAGGTGGTTCTAGGGGTTGGTGTTAGTGGTTTTCTTTTTGAGCCCTGTTTGTTTATAGCATGGTCGATTTGGATGGATGTATTTTGTGTAAGATATAACATTATATATAGTTAGTCCAATCCTATCTGACCGTGATGACATGGTCCGTATCTCTTTTTGGTCATGTGATGGATCTAGTATCTTGGGGGATAGTTAGTACTTGCGGTTGAGATAGGAGTTAAAACTGACTTTTCCTAGTCAGTTAGGTGTGATATGTTTTGCTGATCCTGTATATAAACAAGCAGTTATGTATGTAAATAAGCAGTTATGAAATGATATAATGAAACTTCGGGTTTGTTTTCAATAATCTCTGAGTTATATTAAATATATTTGTTGGGCATGCTTATCTTATATGTTTGAGTATTCCAGTGATTGAATTGTCTCGTTTAATGTATTATCAGAATGTCCGAATCAGTACACAACAATGCAGAGGTTCATATAGAGGAAATCTCGGATCATGGCCAGGGACTGGGTGATCAAGCCTCCCATCATGTGCCACCAAATTTTGGCCAAATGCCATCGATTCCTTCTGATTTAACTAATAACATTGGGGACCCGAACTACTGGGCGGCTTTAGTAGCTGAATTGATGAAGCAGATTCCCCAAGTACCTACTGAAACCCCTCCTAAAGAGGATAAATTAGCGGATAGGGTAGCACGATGCAACCCTAAAGTTTATGATGGAACTTATGATCCAGTAGTATTAGAGGAATGGATAAGGGGAATGGAGAAAATTGTTACAATGGTAGAAGTGCTAGAAGAAAAGAAAGTAAACATTAGGACGTATTATTTGACTAGTAAAGCTGACATTTGGTGAAATACTATTAAGGATAAGCATGTAGGGCCTGAATTCACCTGGAATAAATTCCTGAGTGAGTTGAGGGCAAAATTCTACCCAGTTGTGGTCCAAAGGCAAAAGGAGAAAGATTTGATGGAGCTGAAGATGAGTGGCACGATGACTGCGATGCAGTACGCCAGTAAGTTCACATAATTATCTAGGTGAGTTTGTATGATCTGAAAGGTTGAATATGAAAACGTTTGAAGAGGGTTTGGCCTTCTATATTCGGAATCAGTTAGTTGGGCAACCAATTTTGACTTACCAAGAACTATATGAGCGAGCGGCTGAAGTGGAGCGAGTAAAGATAGAGTTGAGAGCACTGAATCCAATCAACCAAAAGAGAAAGAGGTTTGAGTGAGGAACTCCAAGTGAGAGTGTGAACCAGAAGAAACCTTCTCCTGCTTCCCCCAAGAGCCATCCTGCAGGTTCGACAGCGCCCTGTGCGAAATGCGACAGAACAAATCACACCACCCCTGAATGCCGAGTAGAAACTAATAAGTGCATGTGGTGTGAAAGCCCTCAACACCTTATTGCTGTATGCCCCCGAAGGATGAAGGCTGTAGACAAAGGTGCAGCAAAACCCTTGGCCCCACCTCGCCAAGGGGCCCTACCACTAAGGCCTGCAGCAGTAGGACGGGCATATGTAATGAGCAAGAAGGAAGTTGCCACCTCTGGTACGGTAGTCATTGGAACTCTCTTTTTAAATTCAAAGTTATTTTATGTATTATTTGATTCGGGCCCTACTCATTTATCTATATCCATCCGATCTGCCATACAATTGAACCTAGAAGATAGGATGATGAAAATCAATTATAGGATCAAGCTACCCAATAATTGTGTGATTGAATGCCCTATATCCGATAAAATTATTCCCATTACTATTAGTAGAACCACCTTCCCAATGGATTTGATTCAATTTGATTTATCTAATTTTGACATCATTCTGGAAATGAATTGGTTGCACACCTATGGAGCTAAGATTAACTGTGAGGATTTTAAGATTATTTTAAAAGATGAAAAAGGGAGAGAGTATTCTTCTATGGGCAGAGAGAGGAAAAATCCTATCCCTTTATTTCTTTTATGAAAGCAAGTAAGCTATTATGTCAAGCATGTATGAGATATTGGTGTTATACTATTAATAACCAAGCAAAAGAAGAGAAAGCTGGAAATAGTCCTATAGCATAAGAATTTGAGGATGTTTTTCCTGAAGAGTTACCAGGATTACCCTCACAGAGGGAAATTGACTTTGGAATTGAATTAATCCCTGATGCCCTACCTATTTCCAAAGCCCCATATCGTATGGCCTCAACTAAGCTTAAGGAATTAAAGCTTCAATTAGATGAGCTGTTGCAGAAGGGCTTTATTAGGCCAAGTGTGTCACCATGGGGTGCCCCAGTGTTGTTCATAAAGAAAAAGAATGGAACTTTAAGGCTGTGTATTGACTACAGGGAGTTGAACAAAATCACCATTAAAAATAAATATCCTTTGCCGCAAATCAATGACTTGTTATTGCAAGGAGTAGAAGTCTTCTCTAAGATTGATTTGAGGTCAGGATATCACCAACTTAGGATTAAACCTGAAGACATCCCCAAGACTGCGTTTAGAACTAAGCATGATCACTATGAGTTCACAGTGATGCCATTTGGTCTCACCAATGCTCCCGCAGCCCTCATGGATCTTATGAACAAAGTCTTCAGACCCTACCTAGACAAATTTGTGGTGATGTTCATAGATGACATTCTTATCTATTCTAAGGATAGAGATGAACATCCTGATCATTTGAGGATGGCGTTACAAACACTAAGGGAGCATTAACTTTATGGAAAATTTAAAAAGTGCGAGTTTTTGTTGGAAGAAGTGGTGTTCTTGGGACATGTAGTTACAAAAGAAGGAATCAAAGTTGGCCCCCAGAAGGTGAAGGCAATCACAGAATGGTCAAGGCCTACTAACATCACTGAGATTAGAAGCTTTCTGGTTTAACAGGTTATTATCGAAGGTTCGTCAAGGACTTTTCAAAAATAGCTTCACCCATGACCAATCTGCTAAAGACACCAAACAAGTTTGACCGGACCGAAAAATGTGAAAAAGCTTCTCAAGAGTTAAGGCAGCGATTAACTACCGCCCTTATCCTAACGCTACCAATGGAAGGTAAGGAGTATACCATTTATAGTGATGCTTCAAAGAACGGATTGGGGTATGTTCTGATACAGGAAAATAAGGTAGTAGCTTATGCCTCTCAACAGCTCAAGCTCTATGAGAAAAACTATCATACCCATGACTTGGAGTTAGCGGCCGTGGTCTTTGCACTGAAAATTTGGAGACATTACTTATATGGAGTACCATGCAAGATTTATACTGACCATCAAAGTTTGAAGTATATCTTCACTTAGAAGGAGCTCAACTTGAGGCAGCGGTGTTGGCTTGAGCTGCTTAAGGATTATGATTTGCAAATTCAATATCATCCAGGAAAAGCAAATGTTGTAGCAGATACCCTGAGTAGGGAAGCGCAACATAGCTCAAATACTATGGTGATTACTCAGTTGAGTCTCTTGAAAGAACTTGAGGACTTGAGAATTTAACTAGTCTCCTATAGGCAAGCACATGTTCAATTATCAGCACTTACCTTACATCCTTTTATAGTGGAGGAGATTCGAGTGAACCAAGAAAGTGATCCTAAACTCCAAAGAATAAAGCAAAATTTAGAGAAAGGCAAGTCTCCTGGGTTTGCAGTACATGAGGATGGGACCCTACGATTTCAGAATAGCCTATGTGTGCCCCAAAATGAGGAATTAAGGAAACAGATCCTATAGGAGGCTCACAATACTCTCTACTCGGTGCATTCAGGAGGCACCAAGATGTACAGAGATTTAAGGCAATACTTCTAGTGGAATAACATGAAAAAGGAGGTTGCAGAATACGTAGATAAGTGTCTGACCTGCCAGAAAGTTAAAGCAGAGCATCGACGTCCCATGGATGAATTGCGACCCCTCGAAATTCCCACTTGGAAGTGGGATTCGATCTCAATCGACACTGTTATGGGTTTACCCCTTTCTGCCTCGAAGAAGAATGATATATAGGTTGTAGTCGATTGGCTTACCAAGTCGGCCCATTTTCTACCAATCAAAGATACCTGGGGAGTTGAAAAGCTAGCCCAGTCGTATGTTAAAGAGATAGTCCGACTACAGGGAATCCCCTTAGATATAGTACTAAATGGGGATCAACGATTCCAAGCTCGTTTTTGGCAAGCACTTAAAAAGGCCTTTGAGATTAAATTGAACTTTAGCGACTCTTATCACCCTGAGACAGATGGGCAAACTGAAAAAGTGAATCAAATTCTAGAGGACATGTTAAGAGCTTATGTATTAGAGTTCCAAGGGAAACGAGAAGATGATTTACCTTTGGTGGAGTTTTCTTATAATAATAGCTATCAATCCACCATCAGAATGGCCCCGTTTGAGGCTCTATATGAGAGAAAATGTAGAACCCCATTGTGCTAGAGTGATTTGAATGAGGCATTGATTTAAGGCTTCTAAAATGATCCAGGAAACTGTGGAAACAATAAGAAGGATTCAGGAGTACATTAGGGTTGCCCAAAGTCGGCAAAAGAGTTATACGGACAAGAGAAGGAGGCCTTTGTAATTTCAAGTAGGCGATAAAGTTTTTCTAAAAGTATCGCTAACTAAGGGTATCAAGAGGTTCGAGGTACGAGGCAAATTGAGTTCAAGATATATTGGACTTTATGAAATTGTTGGAAAGTTAAATCCCGTAGTATATCGACTAGATCTGCCGGTAGAGCTAGAACACGTGCATAATGTGTTTCACATCTCTCAACTTAGAAAGTATACCCCAGATCCAAACCACACTATTGTATCTAAACCTATTAAAATCACAGTGGATTTAGTATAGGAAGAACCAATTCAAATACTAGATCGCAGGATTAAGCAATTGCGCAACAAGCAGATACCTCTAGCCAAAGTGTTATGGTCAAATCATACCTCCCAAGAAGCTACTTGGGAGACTGAAGAGGAAATGAAAGCCAAATACCCACAATTATTTGAGGTAATCTTGCATTACATGGTAAAGTCATAAGTTTCGAAGGCGAAACTCTTTAAGGGGGGAAGGCTGTAATAGCCCAACCCTAAATCATTTAATTATGTTTATTTATTTAATTACCTCATATTCATGAATTTTTTCTCATAATTATTTATCGCATTTATTCACCCCGGTGGGGAAAATTTTATTTGGGCCCTCACTTGGCAATTCAGATTTTATTTTTTTATTTAATTGATTAACAAAAACTTTAGAAGAATTGATAGTCGGCCCTAACAAGTTTAATATAAGTAATTTATTTTGTTTTCCGTAACATTACAAAATTTAATTTTGAGTTTCGTAAAAACGTTATCGTTACAAAGCATTTTATTCCCGAACCCAACTTATTTCGGCTGATTTGAAGCCCAACAAGTTTGATTATTAATCTAACTAATTACCATGATTAAACCTAACCATGGTTAGCTCCAAAAAGTGACTTCTCTAGTTAAAAACTCAGCCAAGTTGTGGATTAGTCAAAAAATCACAACTCAATCCACAAACTCTATTTTCTCTCTCCTCTTTCTCTCCCCAATGGCAGCAGCAGTAGGCCACTGTGTGGCTGTTTTTCGGCCAGCTCCGGTGATCTCCGACCCCCCCGACATCCTTATACCCCTAGCCACCATCCTCCATCATCAAAACCACTAAACGTCACCTCCATCTCTACTTATCTTCACGCAAATTGAGTAAACTTGCAACTTGATCTTGTTGGTTTTGCTTTTTATTTTAGTTTTGATTATTGTTTTGATATTTATGATCTTGATCATGTTGTTTTGATAATAAATAAGAGTTATTTTGGTGTTGATCATGGTGGAGTTGAGGTTGGATCATGCTAGGGTTAGGGTTAACCCCAAATCATGCAAGCTTGATGTTAAAGTGCTGGATTATGATGGTTTTGTCTTTAATTTGGTCATCTTCTAGTCTATTGGTATTTATGATGATGTTTTTGGTGATTTCAAATGAGTTGGAGTGAGTCCAAGTTGGCCATAAACTAGGGCTTTGGCAAATAATGCATGGTTTGGATTAAACTAGCTTTAAGTTTGGTTTATGTGTGTATTTGATTGAAAAGTGATCTTTATTGAATATGATTATGAAGTGAATTTGAGTGTGGTTATTTGTTATGATGTTGGGATGGATCAAAGCTTGTTTATATGCTTTTAAGAAATGGTTTAAGTTGAGGATTTGTATAAAAAGAGAAGGAAAAGCCAAAACAATGAGGGCTGAAAATTTCAAGAAAACAGGACATACTTCATGATTAAACTGTCAATGATCGACCCATTTTGTGGGTAGATATTTTAGTGTGTTAGCTTTCAAATGCCTTTTGAATCGCCTTAATTTGAGATTTATGGAAAAAGTTATGGTCATTTTACTAAAACTATGCAAAATGGACCAAAACTGACATATTTGTGTTCTATCTTCATTTTGGAAATTCTGTTATGGGAATCAAGCTTGGTGTTCTAAATGAAAGATTTTTGGGACTTCATAAGCTTTCTATATTAGGATTTTGAGTCTCAATCAGAGGTCAGATGACTAAGTTATGAGTCATTCTTTCTAAGCCCCTATTATGCTTTTATTTTTCTTTTTCTAAATTATTAGCTATGAAATAATATTTTTGTTAACCTGTATTCCTACAACGATAATTTTGTATAGAATCAGGGCCTAATCTATCATTCGTTCTACTTTTGTGCATAATATTATTCAGTGAGCTTACATTTAAAAATTTCAGGTACGTTCATTGTCTATATCTCTAGAAATCAGCACTCATTTATCAAAATTATAATATTTTAGTAAGTACATCAATAAATCAATTTAATCAGTAAATTATCGCATAATTAATGACCCCATCAGTTATCAGTTATAGGGCATAATCCTTCATTTACCCGCGCGGCTTCAGGTCATATACCGATCGGATTGACAGGTGTACACCTATCTTCAGATCGTAACAGTTACCAAGGGTTCACTATCAGATAATAATTGACAATACAGCTTCATATTTATCTCATTCCCTGTGTTTAATTAAAAATGAATTGCAATATGGGCCCAACCAATTTTTCCATGAATGTTTAACAATACAGGAATGCATGTACTGAGTTTCGGCTCACATTTCGAAAAGTTTTCATGTTTTGTTTTAGGAAAGTGTTCAGTGCATTGCCCTCAGGCCGGAAGGAAGGCTGAAGATGATAAGTGAGGCAGGAAGTCTATATGGAATGGTGGTGTATATTCGTTGGGATATTTATAACACCATATTGTGATCTATTTTGGTGAAAACTGTATATTTCATCAGAATTCTATATTTTGGTGTAATCCTTGAGATGTTTGACTGGTTTTGATATTAGAACAGTTTCTATACTTATCTAACTGATCTGATGGATTGTAATGGGGTCAATGCCTTTGATGGTAAATCTTGATTATTATGGCTAAGTTTATTATGTACAAGCATAGCCTTATCCTTACTGGACGGTGGTAACGCCTGATCATTTGGGTTATCATGTCTAATTGGGAAGCTAATGAAATGAACACAAACAGTGATTTATTTAAATTTGGGGCGTTACAGGGGGCGCTTCTCCCTTGGATTAAGTGTCACTAAAAGCACTTGACCATGGAAATCATATACAGGAGCCCTTTCCTTACATAGGAAGGCAATCAACATGCGACCCCACAGTGACCACATTCAAGAAAAAGGACGGAGTTCATCTCAATATCCACATTTATCCTGAGGAGATGGGAGAAATGCCGAGCTTTAGGCCTGTAAGGGAATGAGTTTGGACATTTCTTAACTCCTGTCTCCATCCTGACAAGAGATGATGGGCATTAGGCTTCATGTCCTCAAGTGGCCAAATTCAAGCCTTTCTCAACATTCGTACATGTGTCAATTAGAAATGATATACGCCAGGATTATGCATGCCATCATGCGGCCAAGTTCAGGAATTTGTCCATATTCGTCTTTGCACCAACAAGAGAGAATGGGCGCTGGGCTTCAAGCCCTCTACCAACCAAGTTTATGCATTCGTCAATTTTCGTATCTATTGCAACAAGAATAACCAGGACCCTAGACTTTAGTCCCGCTAATGGTCAAGTTCAGTCATTCATCAACATTAGTCTTCATCACAACGGCAAGACGCGCATAGGGCTTCCAGTCCTCTAATAGCTTGGAGATATCTCAACAGTTGTATCCGTCACCGTCCTCACAGGGCCATACTTGGTAACATTATTAAGCAGGTATGCACACAAGATCATTGATTTTGACTGCACTTTACTCAAGCTCAATCAAAGTGGCAGGTAATTATAGACACGTAAAAGAATCTTATTTTTAATTGTTTAAGGACAATAAAGCCAACAAGTCAGTCTTGGGATTCATGTATACTAAATGATAAGATCCTTAAAAACATGCCAAAGTCCATTAATCAAAGAGCCTTACTCAAATGTGCCGACAAGAGCCTAAATTGAACCCAAAAATCCAAACTCACCCAAATTGAGGATGTTTGACATCTTATTTTATGATTCTTTCGTATTTTTTCTCCATCCTAACTAGAAAATAATTAAGTCTACTGTTTATATTTCTCATTCAATGAGGTTTATAATGACATTTCATAATCCCAATTCCAATAAAAAGCAAAGATGATATGAGTACTGAGTTCCTTTTCAAGATGTGCTGAAAACCACAAGTGTTTACTATTTTACTTATATCTTTCTCCCCACTTGTCAAAATATTATAAAATTAGAGCCTTTAAAAAATAGCCGCAATAAGCTTTCAAATATAAAGAGGGAATCCCATGATTGGAGGCTAAGTGTGAAAATTATGGCTACAAATATTAGAACTCAAAAACCTACTAAAAAGATGGCTCAAAAGCCACATGATTTGTTGCAGTTCTGCAGGCTTGAGTTTTCAACCCGATTCGTGTAACATCTCCAAGTATTTCTAATCCTTTTCTAAAAGGACCTTCACACGGTATTTGAACCCTACCAACCCTAGGAAACCCACCTTCCTGCACGTATAAATACAACTAAGGATAGCAGTATAATTTGATTTTGATGAAATCTGAAGCGATCCGAGATAAAATTATCCGATTCGAATCCGATAAAAAATAATCCGATTTGAATCCGATAAAAATAATCTGAATTCTACTCGGATCCGATCGGATTTGGAGGAGGTCCATCCGATCCGATTAACATCCAAGCTAATATCTTTTTTTAATAATTTTACCTTTTTCTTGAAGGTAGAAAAATCTTAATATCATAACTTAAAAAATCCGCAAAAAGTACGCATTCTATATACAATGCACTCTCTTTGTTAACTAATTTTCTCTTCCCTGGTGATTTTCTTCTTGATCTCTCCTCTTTGCCAATTAAGATTATACTTTCTCTCCTTTTCTTCTAGCTATTGCATTACTGCCTATCCTTTTTCATCTAAATTGAATTTGCATTCTCCTTTTACAACACTATTTTACTTTAACATATTGAAATGTTTCATATGAAATTGACATTAAAAAGGTATTTAACACTGTATTTACAAGTGAGCAAAAATAAAGTTAGAAATAAAAAAATTATGCAAATATTGAATAAAATGTACAATCGGATTATACCCAATTGTATCCGAATTTCATCCGAAGCTGATCTAAATCCATTTAATATCCGAGCCGACGGAGTCAGATTTGGATCGGATTTTCAAATCCGAGTATTACTTAGATCGGATTTAGATGTCTATTCATCCGATCCAAATCCAACCTTTGCCGTCCCTAAATACAACCCCTCTCCTAGGGTTCATTCAACTAAAAACCAAAAAGCAGAAACCAAACTTGATTCTGACTTAGAAAACGTTCAAAGAATAATTTCAAGCTGAAGAACATAACTAAACCCTACAAAAATCCGTCACTAAAACCCTCAAGGCACATGAGAAGGCTCGGTAATCTTGGTCTTGGAGTTCCCCAGGTCAGCCAGGTAGGTATTTGAGCGCCAAACACATCTTCTTTTTTTCAGTTATATTTTGTTCTGATTTCCAATTGCAATAATATAATTCCCATATTTTTATATTCTGTAATCAACAATCATCCTTTGTAAGTGCTCCAAGTTGATAACTCTTTGTATATCATGCCCAAAAATGCCACCAAATTTTCGATTTTTGTTCCAGACTGCCATCACGTTAATTTTTTCCCTTCATAACGCCATTATATTTTGTATTCTTTTTTTCCGTGCATAATGCCACTATATTTTGGTTTTTTTTTTTCCCAATTTGTGACTAAATGACTATGGTAATTTAATTTTTTGTGGCAAATTGGGAAAGAAACTAATATCTCAGTAGTAAAGAGGAAATAAACAAATGACTTAATGGCATATTCTTCCCAAAATACTAAAGATAATGGTATTGAGGTAAAGAGAATAACCTGATGGCAGAATGGAACAAAATGAAAAATTTGGTGGCATTTTTGGACAAGAACTTATCTACTAGAGTTGTTTTAGTTAAGGGTCTCATTAGTAAAGTGATTTTTTAAATCTAAAATTATGTTTTTTTCCTCTAATTGTTCTTATATCAGACTTATTGGACACTTCACTTAAATCATATAGAATTGTAGAAACTAAAATTTTGTTGGGTTAGGAAACCACACAGCTTTCTGGCCTAGGGTGAAGGAGTCACATGGTTTCTATTTTTTTTAGAAAATTGAAATTTTGACAACAAATTAACAATCACACGTATATAGAACTGTAAAAACAACAACACTCAACCAATCAACAACCAAAACACAATATCAACACCAATTCTTCAATCTCCAAGTCTTCAATCTCCTATCAACGATCAAGGAATTGGCTAAGTTTCATCTTTCCTTGGGTGTACCTTCCACAGGCCTAAGAAAGTCATTCATAGGGACCTAGTGCACGACAGATCATGTCCCTCCTCTCTCACTAACGCAAGAAGAAAG
This sequence comes from Carnegiea gigantea, assembly GCA_029747015.1. Lineage (NCBI taxonomy): Eukaryota > Viridiplantae > Streptophyta > Magnoliopsida > Caryophyllales > Cactaceae > Carnegiea > Carnegiea gigantea. The sequence continues at coordinate 90,277 of JAKOGI010001411.1, read as the reverse complement.
AATAACACAGAATACAGGATTTTAGGGATTACATATAATTATATGGACACAAAATAAGAGCTATATAGAACCTCTTCCTGTGAAGTACCGACTCTATTCCACTTTTATCTTTCTCGCAATACAAATATCACTGCTTTGAAAAAAGAGTAACTGGTATTATTGCAACTACCAACAGCTAATTACTAAGCAGACCTTCAGTAATGCCCTTGCCTAATATATGCTAAAATACTTGCCATGTTTCAGATCCATCATTAATGGCCTGTTCTTTTTGTTAGGAAATATAGGTTGTTAAATTGGTAAAGTTGGTTAATATTGGTAGAAGTAAATTAAAGTAGGTTGAAGGAAATATTTTTTTGTTGAAGCGGATTGAAGTTGATTGAAATTGGTTAAAGTTTAAAGTTGATTGAATTTTATTTTTTTTTTGTATGGTAGATAAAAGTTGGTTAAAATTGTGAGACATGGGACTGCAATGGATTGAAGTGAGTTAAATTGAACTAAAGTTGAGATTTTTTTTAATTGAAGTTCGTAATATGTGTTAAAGTATGTTAATATAAGTTGAAGTTAATTGAAATTGGTAAATTTAAATTTACCAACGAAAAAAACAGGGCTTAAAAAGGGATGTAGATTGTAGAATTGTTTGTAAGTTGTCGCTTAAGGACCAATCTTTTCAAGGCAAGAAGACACTGTATTTAGAGGGGGTTGGAGTAAATCAAATAGAGATATCATATACAGCAAATTAGAAAAATTATCCCGTTAGTTTTCCTTTTCAGCCAGGTGCTCCATAAACCTAAATCAAAATCTCAATCAAATAGCCCAATATAACAACCGCATCAAAACCCGCACTGAAGAATCCTTCTGCCAAGTCCATTCACAGCCCATCAGCTTTGCTTCTTTTGTATCCTCATTTCCCTTTTTGCGAGCAAATGAAATGTTGAAGTAGCCGAATGTTAATCTGAACCTTTCCACGACTAGCTGATGGTTGGCCAGTATAATTTACTTTGGTTATTGGTGTTAATAATACATTGCCTTTTATATCACGTAGGCACCAAAAGCTTACAAAGTATGCTGAAGAGCAAAAGGTAGAATCATCAGGACACTTCCAGATTCGGATCTGTTTCAGTCATACAGACCGTCTTGTTCCCAGACATCAATGAGAAATTCTACCATTTCCTGTCAAACACATCAGACACATTGAAGAAATAGTAGCAGACATAACAACCTGTCAACCTTCACATCAGAAATGAAGACCGCAAGCTCTGAACACTGAAAGGAAAGAGAATGAGTCCATGAGAGAAGGCGCGCTGATCAAATACTTACGGGAAGAGGAATTGGCCGTGGAAATGGCTTGTTCGTCCCAAGTAGATTCTCGTATGTAGCATTCCAACTACATGACGCCAATTTTTCAAATTTTTAGCAACATAGAGCAAATGACCCCCCCCCAAAAAAAAAAAACCCAAAAAAACAAAAATAAAAATTCAAAAAGAGACACTTTATCAATGAAGCCAAACAAAATTGCATCAAGTACCAACCACAAATTGGCAATCCGTGATGGATTTTTATGAGGAACTTTTAAACAATATGTCAATTGTCCGGTGAGCAGGATGCCATAATGTAACATGTAAACCTGGCGTGTCGACAATAGACCTGGCACAGTGGCAAATAGACCATCTAGGTCGGGTTAATTTCAGGTTGGATCAGCAGAGCTCACTGAAATATCTAGTAGAAACACCTTCAAGTTGGAATTCAGATGATGTTCAAGCCTACATAAGTTTGTCCACTATGTTTAGCAACAAAAAGCAAGCAATATTGCTCAAGTAATTTGAGTTTGGTTCAACTTGGCTTAATCAGGTATTTTTTGGGTAAAACCATTTAGCCTTCAAGGGCTGGTGAATTGCATTTGGGTTTACTAGTGTCAGATGATCATGTCTAGATAATTTTTGCCAAGTCTAATATCAACCTAGCGCAAATGACTAATGACAAGGGCCAGGGCACCAGCTTCCACACATCAAGACCCAGACCCAGCTCTCCAATCAAATGTAAGGCTACTTCATAATATAAATTTTTCATACCTTAATCTTGGTTCACGTGTCTTTGGCATATCACGAGTCTTTCTATCTCCAACCCATTGCTGCCTTATTGCGTTCCACAGAAGTAAGCCTGCATCCATTCAATTTTCTTGGACTTAATAAAATGCGGAGCTTTTATATTAAATATGGAGTTGCTTTGAATGTTGAAAGCATATCATATGATTCTATTGTAATTTATGTCCTAAAATAACAGAAATCCTTCTGTGTGACCACACTAAAATGCAATAAAACTAAACCCACAGCACAAATAACTACTAATTGACATGAACAAACGGCCAATGCGTAAAAAATTGTTCCATATCATTACGTGCGATTCACATAAGGATTCCGTCACCACCTTCTCCCCCCCCCCCCCAAAAAGAAAAAAAAAAGAGCTGGGCTTGGGTGGAGAAAATCAAACACCAGGATGCTGGCTTCAGAAGCAGTGGTGGCAGCGATGAGAAAAATTGTTTTGGAACTTGCCATGATTTACAATTTCAGAAGGATTGCTTGTGCTTCCAGTACTGCTGTGTAGATCAGCATTCTGGTTAGAGGTGCTTATCGATGAAATGTTTCTCTGTGACTTAATTGTACTGTTCTCCATTTCATATGTGCTACTGCTCCAGAAATCCTCTGATAAACTAGGTTTCTTTACCGCTCGGCCTTGAATTTTGAGTCCTTTGGAAGGCTTGTCCACGGCAATAATTAGTTGGGGCTTAGTGAAGCATCCACAGCAGCCTCTGCTCTGTTGCAAGTCAGTTTTAGGGAAATGATTAGGACCGACCTCAGTATTTTGAACTATAGATCAGCAGAAACATCATAGAAAGTTAATTCAAGTTGCATGTTAATTTACCAACATTTTATACACAGATTGAAAGCCCTTGCATAAAAACAAAGATGTCAGAAAGAAACAGTGTTTCCTCACAATACAGTCATAAGGGTTCAAATCCAAGTTACTAACGGCAAATGGCTATTTGTATACAGAATTTGCATCTCGAACTTCAAATGGTGTCTTAGATCAGGGAAAGAGGAAAGAGGAGAGTCTTCTATATTAGTGTTAGTATGCCTTCATCATTGAAATTCAAATAAATTTATATGGCAAGAAAATTTGTCAACCTTATACAGCAGACATGATAGGGTGAAAGTAGGATTTTGCAGGAAACGTGAAACAACTAAGAAACAAGAGACATGCAGCAAACCAAATCCAAGGTTTTGTTCCAAGAATCAAGAATTTCGAATTAAGGGCATGTCCTTTTCGTTGATAAATCCACCTTTACCAACTTCTACCAACTCTTATCAACTTTTATAAACTTCTACAAAAAAATCTCAATTCTTCAACAATAACCAACCTTTTCCAACTCCAACCAACTTCTACCAATTCTTACCAATTTTCTTCAAAATTTCTTACAAGGAAATCTCCATTCCTTTACATTTGTTACTAACATCCTCCAACTTCTATCAACTTCTACCAATATTTACGAACTTCTTCCAATCTTTCCCAATCTTGACCAACTCCTAACATTCATTTCAAAAAAATACCAACTTTTATCAACTTCTGCCCATTTCTATCAATTTTTACCAACTTCATCCATTAACCAACCCTTATTAACCAACGAAAAGATCAGGCCCTAAAAAGTTGAATATGTAGATATCAAGGCTAAGGACTGCGAATGCACATTCAACATATCACAAGTAGATAACAATACCAAGGTGGATCCTTGAACATTGTAACAACTAGGGAAATGAGCCTTTTGCAATCGTCATAGTTCCAAAAGATGATATATATGAGCCTTTTCATGAATCCCGGTTTCAAGATAACAAACGGAGTTGAAATTAGGGATAAAGTAACAAGGATTTAGGCAGTTAGACAAAAAGCAGAGCAATCAAGAAAAAGGCAATTTTGACAGAATAGTCACTCGTTATAAGGGAAAATCAAGCTTTTGGCAAAGGCACACCTCTGAGCTTTATCAACTGACATATGACAATCATTTCTCTCAACCAACTATTCGCCACCAAATCTATGAAATTTTGCTTATAACCGTATGGTAGACATTAGCCAATCAATTGCTTATCCCATGCTGGAGCTACAACTGATGTCTATGGGGGAATGGTCACTTAGGCTTCAAAATCAATTTGTTCGCATGATGCATACCTCCAGTTGATCAGTGAGCCACTACACAGGAAGTAAGTCGAAGACCGGTTATTCAAGTTACCTATAGAACTCATATACCAACACCTCATGTCCCACGGGAGCTCATTCGCATTCTCGTTGGTTCATGCCAACAAGATTCAAACTAGATTCTCCTTACATGGACAATTTTGGAAAGAATTCTCACTGTCTTACCATGATGCAGAAAAAGCACACTGACCCCTCATCTGGAAAATAGATCCTATATTACAATTGTAATTGTATTTCTTGCACAACGTCAACTAAGAACACTATTACTTTCTCTTCATTAGCTCCACGAAAGATTTCACACCTTAGATATCCAACTTTTCATAAGTTAAAGCTAAACCCACAAGTGACAACTCAATTAGTCAAAAAGTGAACATAAAGATCCAATACAAGTCGAAATATGTTTGACCATAACACAGAGCTATATTTCATACAAGGGACGACAATGGACCAGATTTGGATCGGATGAAGGAACCTCCGAACATCCAATTCGAATATGATCCCACAGACCACATGGCCCCTTCAAATTCAATCAGAGTTGGATTGGTTAAATCCTGATTCTAATGTGATCCAATCCAATTTCCTTTCCCCCACAACAATTTTGGCCACCGGTCAATGCGATAACATACACCTTATTATACCAACCAAATGTTTGAACATTTAATGCTAAGTTTGGGGTAAAATAAGGTATATAGTCCATCTTCAACAAGGTCTTACAACAATAACAAGTCATTACAAAATGTTGCTGCTGTGGATATTTTTTGCGCGGGGGGGGGGGGTTAATGGGTGTTGGGGTTTGGTTGACTTTTTCCCATATTAAAAATAAAAAAAACTAAAAATTAAAATTGGGGAGGGGCCGAGTTAGGAGCTGGAACAGCCAGCAGGTTAGAGTTCAGATTTTTAAATTTTTAAATTTTAATTTTAATTCTTTTCAAAATTTTGAAGTGGATGTTGCCCTCCTTCCAAATCCAACCAGAATCCAACTCGGATTCAGATTATCTTTATCAGAGTCATATCAATTTTTTTCCTCAAATTCGAATTGGATTATTTCCCCTCAAATTGGATCAGACTGATTTCGCCTCAAACTCAAACATAACTGCCTTCCCTATTTCAAACACACATATAAACAAGTAATTCAAAGGCACAAAATGCATCAATTTTTTTTCCTCAGATTCGAATTGGACTATTTCCCCTCAGATCGGATCAGATCAATTTCACCTCCAACTGAAACGTAACTGCCTTCCCTATTACACACTTATATGAACAAGTAATTCAAAGGAACAAAATGCACCAGACATAATGTTTGATGGATATGCCAATGAACTCAACTCACATTCAAACGAATGCAAGGGGATCAGATTGATTTCGCCTCAAACTCAAATGTAACTGCCTTCCCTGTTACACTTATATGAACAAGTAATTCAGAGGAACAAAATGCACTAGACATAATGTTTGATGGATATGCCAATGAACTCAACTCACATTCAAAGGAATGCAAGGGAAAGCTAAGAACAACAAGAACTCAGCCCTGAATTTAAAGGAATCCGAATGGAATAAGGGATTGAAGATAGTGCTAAACTTGATTCTTGGATACAGAAATCGCCACCAAGAACAAGCTAGGATCGTGGCTGATGAGCATGGAGATGGGGAGTGTGATCAAGTGAAAGCTAAAGTCAAGAAAGATTACAATCAAGGGCAATTCAAAGAAGGAAACACATTATAAGCTAGGTGTGAATTAGCTAGAACGTATGGAGGGAATGGATTTAGAATTAAGGGATTCTAAATGGAAAAGGAAAGAAAAGAATAGAAACTAAACTAATCCTTGGATACAGATTCACCACCAAAGACTAATCTAGTGAAAACCAAACTTGTTTAAGGATACAGAAACACCACCAGAAAGAAGTTTAGGGGCCTTAACTGTGTTTAAGATACAGAAATACCACCTAAACAAAAGTTAAGACTCACTTGATCACCACCCTATTCGGCCTAAGTAGAGATAAGCAAGTAAAGTATTTCACACGCACTCAAGGAGCAAAGCTCAACTTTTTGATTTCAAATCAGCAACACTGTTTTTACATTATGGCACGTCCTAGCTATTTATACACGGTCTTCCCTTTGCTGCCACATTAATAAACCATTAAAAGGTTACTTCACACTTAGGAAAGGTCCTAAACTAGTTCAAAACTAAACAAAACTTACAAGCATGCTTAATTGAACTAATTACAAATGACAAGTCTAGTTTTACAAAAGATTAGCAACTAAACTCAAGCCTAAGCTTTTAATTAATCCAAGGCTGATCCATGGCATGTGCTGGAGAGAGAAAATGACAGCTTGCATGTGCACTTTACGGCCAGCCACTTAGAGAGCCCTTGGTGTCCTTTCCTTGCCTTGGAGTAACATGACACATCGCTTGCTTAGCCTTTAAGGATGTTGACACATGTCCCGCCATGTGGCACACATGTGTAGCTGCTTAGGTGAGTCACCAGCTTAGTAAGCACCCAAGTAGGAAAGGTGGCAGTGGAGGAAAACCCAACTAGGAAGGTAAACTTAAGGGTGAAGCAATCAGCCACATGGAAGCCGATTTAGATGCCATTTGGACGTAAAGTTTACCTAGCTTACTGGCGGGTTATGTGGCGTTTCTTGGACACAAAAATCACCACCAAGAACAAGCTAGGATAAGCTAGGATAAACAAGAAGATAGAGCTCCTTTGAGCTCATTGACATATCCATCAACTTTGGTATTAGAGCTAACTTTGATACTACTTTGGTATCAGAGCTAAATTTCTCCTTCGCCAGGTAATGACCCCCAAGTTCCCAAACACATTCCCCCAAACACAATCCTAAAAATAAAAAAATAAAAAATAAAAAAAACAGCCCACAAAGATCCGTGAAGCCATGTCCCTTAGAAAGTTCCTCAAATTGAAAGATGAACATGACTCATTTGACCTCAGGATACAACAAATAGACCTCAAGATGCAACAGGAGGTTGATCTACACTTCATCATGCTTGACATGAAAAAGAAAGTTAGGGAGCCCTTGTTATCCAATGAAGGATGCAAAGAAGACAATGAGGTGGATTGGGACCTACCCCCAAAATTTGATGAGTATGGAGGTGAAGAGCTTTCGAAAATTAGCGGGTTCAATGCTCCCGAGTCGGCTATGATTCCTTCATTATGTTCCAAGGAAGTACTCCATCATTCTCCTTCCAAAGCCACATGTTTTCACCAAGTTGAGGTTGACAATGTCAAGAACGAAGAAATTTGTGAATTAGGAAACTTATGATCCGTTTAAAGTGCCTACCTTATAGTTTAGGATGTTTTCTTTCCAATAAATCAAGTTCCAGGGTCATTAGACTTCATTTTTTCATTCAACTCATTTCATAATCTCCAACTGTCCAGACTACGGTTTTGGGACAGTTTTAACCCGATTTTATCTTTTGAATTACTTAGACCTCCTTGAGGTTTAAGTTTAAAATTTTGGTTCCTTAGGATCTTAGCTTTGTAATCATGTAAAAAGATTTGGGTCAAGTCGTGTAAAAATAGGAGAAACAAGGTCATTCTGTAAACTGTGCTAGATCTGCTCTGCTCGATTTGATTAATTAAATGTTTATGTATTTAAAAACCCAGTTTAACCTTAATTTCCCATTAGGAGGGATTATAGACGTCCTAAGGTCTTCCCCCAAGCAAGGAAATCCAAATCATGCCTACTAGAAGCACGGGAAACAAGCGCACAAAAACTGAGTAAATTCGGCTTCTAGAACCCGGATGCTTCACAAGGAGGATTTCCCTCCTAGGAGGATTTGCTTGAGGTGTTCCCCTACTTTGTTGGCTGCCTAGGACAGCTGATGATGGCCACATGGATCCTAGCATGCTTCCTTAGCATGTAATAAGTTGGTAAGCCGCTAAAAACCAAAGAGAAGACACCAAGTGCATTCTGATTGGCTAGTCGTAAAGTGGACAGCTTTTTTCTCTCTCTGCGCATTCTGGTTGGCTAGCCGTAAAGTGGACAACCTTTTTCTCTCTCTTCCATGCGCAACCAGCCCTCTTTTTGCTTAATTACATGCTTAGTAATAAATTTAGACTTTGTAATAACGATTAGTCAGACTCACGATTGTAAATAGTTTAGTTAAGCTTGTTTTTATACTTAACTAGTTTTAAGCTAATTTTAAGCTTGATTAAGAGGTTTCCTAAGCATGAAGAAATCTCCTAATCCTACTAGGCAGCATGTGTACGTTTTTATAAGGCCTTATAAGCCTAATTTTGTAAGAAGTTGAATATCCTTGAGTAAAAGAAAGTTGAGCTTTGCCCCTTTGAGTTTGTTAAAACACTTTACTTACTTATCCTAGCCTAAGCCAAGTTAGGTGGTGATCAAGTGAGACTTAACTCTTGATTAGGTGGTGTTTCTGTATCCTAATTAAGGTCAAGGGCCCTAATCTTGTTCTTGATGGTGTTTCTGTATCCAAGAATGAAGCTTAGATTCTATCCCTTTTGGATTCACTTAAACTCAAGCTACAATTCAGTTTACATTCTTAGCTAAATTTGCATTCTCTTTGAATGTGAGTGTTTGTATATCCAACACTACACTTGCTCTTGGTAGTGACTGTATCCAAGAATCTGTTTAGATACACTCGATTCTGTCATAATTCATTTGTTTCATCCTAATTCAAGGTTAAGTTCTCTTTGAACTGAGTTAACTTACATTCCCCTTTTGAATGTTAGTTTAGTTAGGCCGCATATCCATCAACTCAATTCAGTCTTTACATTCCCCTTTCTTTGGTCTTTGCATTGTCAACATCAACTTCTTGGTGAAAACATGTGGAGTTGAAAGGAGAATGGAGTACTTCCTTGCAACATAATGAAGGAATCATAGCAGACTCGAGAGCGTTGAACCCTCTAATTTCCAAAAGCTCTTTATCTCCATACTCATCAAATTTTGGGGTAGGTCCCAATCGACCTCACTATCTTCTTTGCATCCTTCACTGGAGAACAAGGGTTGCCTAACTTCCTCTTTCATATCAAGCATGAGGAAGTGTAGATCAACCTCCTGTTGTTGCATCTTGAGGTCTATTTGTTGCATCCTAATTCAACTCACACTCAAATGGGGAATGCAAGTTAAGTTCAAAGAGAACTTAAACTTGAATTAGAATGAATCCAAATGGATAATGATAGAATGGAGTGTATCTAAACTGGTTCTTGGATACAGAAATCACCACCAAGAGCAAGTTTAGTGTTGGATACACGAACACTCAAATCACATTCAAAGAGAATGCAAATTTAGCTAAGAATGCAAATTGAATTCTAGCTTGAATTTAAGTGAATCCGAAAAATGATAGAATCTAATCTTGAATCTTGAATACAGAAACACCACCAAGATCAAGGTTAGGGTTCTTTACCTCAATTAGGATACAGAAACACTACCTAATCAAGAGTTAAGACTCACTTGATCACCACCTAACTCGGCCTAAGCTAGGATAAGCAAGTAAAGTGTTTTAGCAAACTTAAAGGAGCAAAGCTCAACTTTCTTTTACTCAAAGGTATTCAACTTCATATTTCAATTCAACACCACTGAGTACAAAATAAGCTCTTGGACTACTTATACTACACGTCCAAGGTCTTTCCCCCTTCACTAGGTAACCCTTAAGGGGTATGATTAGGAAATCTCCAAAGCTTACTTAACTAAATCACAATGCATGTCGTGTTAACTAAGCTAATTCACGAATGATGGGCTAGTAATTAACAAAAGTGATTAACTAAACTCATTCTTAATGGATCCAAGCTGCTTAGTCTTGATTTCCTTGGCCAAAAGGTTTGCTCACACGCCCCCCCTCTTCTTGTCACGCTACAAAATACCAAACAAACACAAATCAGCCACGATCCTAGTCTAATCCGAATCAAACATGAGTGGAAGCATGACTCTTGAAGAGAAATTTGAAGCCCTCATGAAGAATTTTCGAACTGTGTCTTCAACTGACGAAGAGTTGAAAAATCAGAATGAATACTTGCGAAAACAATTGGCTGACAACATGAAACAGAAGGCGTTTAAAAGCCCGACTAGATCTGTTCATGGTGATAAAGAAGCAAGCAATTTAATTAGTTCTTCTAGTGAGGATGAACCTCCAAGAAGGACTAGAGGAGCCCGGAGCACGCCAGTAATTCCAACGACTTCAAGGTCAAAATCCATGAATCCGAAGGAAAACGAGATCCTGACGAGTTTCTGGATTGGTTACATACTGTTGAATGTAAAGACCAAAGAAATTTGTGAACCCCCCCGGCTTGAGGGCAAGCCTTTTCCGACATGGGAAGTGTGATGTATATAGACATCATGTCCATTTCCATCACCCAAAATAAATTTCCTTGGAGGAAAGCCTAGTTCACTCTTATGTCCCACCAAGCCAAGTCCAACCCCTGCTCTTCGAATTTCATGGAAAAAGGCATTATTTGGAGTTCTATTTGAAGATTAGAAAGCCTGAACTTGTTCCTGGTGGTGTATTTGTATCCTTGAACAAGCTTAGTTTCTCACTAGATTAGTCTTTGGTTGTGATTCTCTATGCAAAGATTAGTTTAGTTCCTATCCTTTATTGCCTTTGATTGTAATCTTTCTTGGTTTTAGCTTTTACTCTTGAATTGAGTTAAGCTTAAACCATGAGAAATACATCAACTTCTTGATCACCACCAAACTCAGCTTAAGCTAGGATAAGCAAGTAAAGTGTCTTAACAAACTCAAAGGTGCAAAGCTCAACTTTTTTTCCCTCAATGGTATTCAACTTCTTACAAAATGAGGCTTCTAAGGCCTTATAAAAACGTACACAAGCTGCCTAGTAGGATTAAGAGGTTTCTTCTTAGGAAACCTCTTAATCAAGCTTAAAAACTAGCTTAAAACTAGATAAGTACAAAAACAAGCTTAACTAAGCTATTTACAATCGCTATTACAAAGTCTGAATTCATTACTAAGCATGTAATCAAGCAAAAAGAGAGCTGGTTGCACATGAAAGAGAGAGAAAAAGGATGTCCATTTTACGGCTAGCCAACCATAATGCACTTGGAGTCTTCTCCTTGGTTTTTAGTGGCTTAACACCTTACTAGGTGCTAAGGAAGCATGCAAGGATCCATGCGGGCACTACCAATTGTCCTAAGCAGCCAACAAAGTAGGGGAACACCACAAGCAAACCCTCCAAGGACGGAAATCCTCCTTGTGAAGCAACCGGGTTCTAGAAGCCAAATCTGCTTGGTTTTTGTACTCTTGTTTCCCGTGCTTCTAGTAGGCATGACTTGGATTTCCTTACTTGGGAGGAAATCTTAGGACATCTATGATCCCCCCTAATGAGAAATCAAGGTTAGACCAGGTTAAATTTAAATGCATAAACACCTAATTAATCAAACCCAACAGATTGGGGTGCAATCTGGCACGGTTTACAAAATGACCTTGTTTCTCCTATTTTTACACGACTTGACCCAAATCTTTTTACATGTCTAGAAAGCTAAGATCTTGAGGAACAAAAATATCAAAAAATACTAAACTTAAACCTCAAGGAGGCCTAAGTAATTCAAAAAACAAAACCGAGTTAAAACTGTCCCAAAACTACAACCTGGATAGTTTGAGATTAAGAGCTGAGTTGAATTAACAAATGAAGTCCAATGACCCCGTACTTGATTTATTGGAAAGAAAACATCCTAAACTATAAGGCAGCACTTTAAATGGACCATAAGTTAGCTAAAGGTTAGTTAACCAGGGTTAGAAAGTTCGGTCATTTGTTAGGTAGACCCCAATGCAAACAGTTTAGGCTGAAACAGAACTCCAAGTAATGCCTTTTGCCATGATTTTCGAATACCAGGGGCCGGACTTGGCTTGGTGGGACATAAGAGTAAACTAAGCTTTCCTCCAAGGAACTTGATTTTGGGCGATGGAAATAGACATGACATCCGTATACATCACACTCCCCATGTCTGAAAAGGCTTGCCCTCAAGCCTAGTGAGGGTTCACAAATTTCTTCGTTCTTTACATTGTCAACCTCAACTTCTTGGTGAAAACATTTGGATTTGGAAGGAGAATGATCGAGTACTTCCTTGCAACATAATGAAGGAATCATAGCCGACTCGGGAGCGTTGAATTCTCTAATTTCCAAAAACTCTTCATCTCCATACTCATCAAATTTTGGGGGTAGATCACAATCCACCTCATTATCTTCTTTGTATCCTTCATTGGAGAACAAGGCTTGCCTGACTTCCTTTTTCATATCAAGCATGAGGAAGTGGAGATCAAACTCCTGTTGTTGCATCTTGAAATCTATTGGTTGCATCCTGAGGTCAAAGGAGTCAAGTTCATCTTTCAATCTGAGGAACTTTGTAAGAAACATGGCTTCCTGGATCTTTGTGGGCTGGGTTTTTTTTTTTTTTTTTTGATTGTGTTTGGGGGAATGTGTTTGGGAAAGAGTATGGGAACGTGGAGGTGATTACCAAGCCAAGGAGAAACTGAGCTCTAGCGCTGATACCAAAGTTGAAGGACACGCGGCCTAACTCAACTCACACTCAAAAGGGGAATGTAAGTTAACTATGTTCAAAGAGAACTTAAGTTTGAATTAGGATGAATCCAAATGAATAATGACAGAATGAAGTGTATCTAAACTGATTCTTGGATACTGAAATCACCACCAAGAGCAAGTTTAGAGCGGGATATACGAACACTCAACTCACATTCAAGAGAATGCAAATTTAGCTAAGAATGCAAACTGAATTCTACCTTGAGTTTAAGTGAATCCGAAAAGGATATAATCTAATCTTGAATCTTGGATACAGAAAGACCACCAAGATCAAGGCTAGGGCCCTTAACCTCAATTAGGATACAGAAACACCACAAAATTCTAGAGTTAAGACTCACTTGATTACCACCTAACTCGGTTTAAGCTAGGATAAGCAAGTAAAGTGTTTTAACAAACTCAAAGGAGCAAAGCTCAACTTTCTTTTACCCAAAGGTATTCAACTTCTTACATAACGAGGCTTCTAAGGCCTTACAAAAATATACACATGCTGCCTAGCAGGATTAAGAGGTTTCTTCATGCTTAGGAAACCTCTTAATCAAGCTTAAAAACCATCTTAAAACTAGCTAAATACAAAAACAAGCTTAACTAAGCTATTTACAATCCATGAATCTGACTAATCGTTATTACAAAGTCTAAATTCATTACTAAGCATGTAATCAAGCAAAAAGGGCTGCTTGCACATGGAAGAGAGAGGAAAAGGCTGCCCACTTTACAGCTAGCCAACTAGAATGCACTTGGTGCATTCTCCTTGGTTTTTAGTGACTTAACACATTACTAGGTGCTAAGGAAGCATGCAATGATCCATGTGAGCATCACCAACTGTCCTAGGTAGCTAACAAAGTAGGGGAACACCTCAAGCAAACCCTCCAAGGAGGGAAATCCTCCTTGTGAAGCAACCGGGTTCTAGAAGCCAAATCTGCTTGGTTTGTGCTCTTGTTCCCCGTGCTTCTAGTAGGCATGACTTGGAGTTCCATGCTTGGGGGGAAACCTTAGGATGTCTATAATCCCCCCAATGATAAATCAAGGTTAGACTAGGTTTTTAAATACATAAACACTTAATTAATCAAACCGTGCAAATTGGGGTGCCACAATCTGGCATGGTTTGCAAAATGATCTTGTTTCTCCTATTTTTACACGACTTGACCCAAATCTTTTTACATGTCTAGAAAGCTAAGATCTTAAGAAACCAAAATATCAAAAAATATCAAACTTAAACCTCGAGGAGGCCCAAGTAATTCAAAAGACAAAACTGGGTTTAAACTGTCCCAAAACTGCAGCCTGGACAGTTTGAGATTAAGAGCTGAGTTAAATTAACAAATGAAATCCAATGACCCTGGAACTTGATTTATTGGAAAGAAAACATCTTAAACTATAAGGTAGGCACTTTAAACGGATCATAAGTTACCTCAAGGTTAGGTAACCAGGGTTAGAAAGTTCAGTCATTTGTTGGGCAGACCCGAGGGCAAACAGTTTAAGCTTCCTAATCTTCAAATAGAACTCCAAGTGATGCCCTTTGCCATGAAATTCAAAGAGCAATTGCCGGACTTGACTTGGTGGGACATAAGAGTGAACTGGGCGATTTTGGGCGATGGAAATGGACATGACGTCCATATACATCAATCTTTCAGCTGTTCTAAAACTTTTAAGCAAGAAGTCTATCTTCATAATACCAAAAATTGTTCACCTGATATTGATGCAGCTTGAGCCTCGAAGCTAGTTAGTACAACTAGTAGCTACCATCCAATATGGATGTCAATATAAAGGGGACTGTTAAATTCTGATCTACGAAAGTATGGAACCTTACAACTAGCTTGAGCTACCAGAGCGGCTGTGTTCAAGAGGATAGTTCAAAAGATTTTTCCTAAGAACCAACTTAATTACAAGATGAAGATTACGCAGCTCAGCTTCTGTGCACAATTTCAAATCCCACCAAATGACCAACCACAACTCACTAGGGGTCATATGAGGTAAGATACCAACATTTAGCATTATGGACATTCGGTGAATCATGAAAGCCATGTACATCAAAGTCCAAAAATAGATATCCAGTATACGACGCCAGTACGTCACTCATCACACAAGTGTTTCCACATAGCATATGAACAATCAAATATAATCCTGAAGTCCTACCTTGGGGTGGGGGCTGGGGGATGCATGGAGGAAACATAAGAAGCTCCATCCTTATAAACACATTGCAAAGAAATTCTTCTAGTTAATCCCAAGATTTGAAGGCCACTGATTGCCTGCTGCAACCCACCAAGTGAACCGAAGAAGTTTAGTCAAGACATTTTGCTCTAGTATTCTATAATCCAAAGTTGAATAAATTGACAATTAATGCCTCTTCGACTTAAGGGGATTGGACAGTCACACCGCTTATCAATAACCACCAAATCAAAAGGAATCCAAACTCCAGATCCCTCTTAGGTGCTTTCTTGCTCTATTGATTTTCTTGCCTTCCTTCTTAACAAGATACTGCCACCTCAAACATTGGGTGATGAAAGTGATCAAGAACGGGAAAGCTCTGATATCAAATTGATAGAGATTGGACAGAGGAAAAAGAGAGGATTTAGAGAGAAAGAAGGAAGAAAGGGATTGGGATATCTGTGCTCAAATCAATATGCATTTAAATAATCAGTAATGAATTATAGATAAGTCATACCCTAAGACAAATCATCTATTTATCAGGCTTAGAGACTTAGAATACTATTAGGAGACTACCTAAACCAAACATATATAGAATAGGAAACTCAATATTATCTTAATGCTCCTAACTATTGTTATTTTGACTTATCTAAAGTAATATAACCCAACAGAATTTACATAAAATGCCAAAATACCATAAATTTCATAATATCAAAATATATCCTAAAATCCTAATGTCAAACGAATTCCCTTTCTTCCCCATCTGCTTTATTCTCCCCCAATTGGAAAAAACTCGTCCTTGAGTTTTATAACGAGCTAGCATAACGAAGCAAAAACTCAGCATCAATTCATAGAAAGAAACATCAATGAAGAATCTTCAAATTTTCTCCAACAAAAGCAACCTTTAGGGAGGGGACGACCAAATCAGAGCTTGGACGAGGTGATTAGAGAGGATTTGAAAGTTGTAGGATTGACGGAGGACTTGGCTCAGGATAGGAGACTATGGCGGGATAGGATTAGGATCTTAGATCGCAGAGAGGTGGCCACCTGATTTGGTTTTAGGGTGGGTTTCGTATGTCGTGTTTGTATGCAGATACTACATACATCTGGAAAGAGACATTGTTTGTCTACCGTTGTTTGTTAAGGTATAGTACCTTCCTCTACTTTATTGTACGTATGTTTTATGTTTATTTACATAGTCTCTTGGATTCAGCCTCTCTACGGTCAGGGACGTCGGCAGAGGTAAGGCTGCCTACATCTAGATCTCCCCACACCCCACGAAAGCGGGACCCACACTGGGAGGTGTTATTGTTGATGTAGTTCTTTGTTAATCAACACAGACGAAGAGATGAGATGGTCAATCGGTTGAATATGCTCATAGGTCAACTTTATTGTTCCAATTTAAACTTCCTGCAATTGTTCCAATTTCAACTTCCTGCATCAGATGTTTCATGAACTTCTTTCTCTAGATTAGAATTGTTAGCTTCATCAGCTTCTATCATAGCTATTGTAGCATCTCTTCGAACCAGCCTGTGTTTACAAAAGCACGCCCGGGGCGCGCCTAGGCGCACAGAAGCCCTAGGCGCACACTGTTGCGCCTTGAAGAGGGCCAGGCGCAACCCATTCTTTAAGCGCGGGCTTTTCGGGGCTTTTCTAGCTGGCGCTTTCTGGGCTTTGTTCTTAAAATGCCGTTAGAGAAAAAAAAGGAAAAAAAAAAATAAAGGCCAATTTCAGGGAGCTCGAGGCCCTCCACTGCGACTCACCTTCCTCTTTCGAGCTGTCTTCTGCATCTGGGCTGGTGAATAGTGAGGTCTTCTTCTGCTCTCTGTTTGTTCAGCGAAACCCTAGACTCCACCAGACCATGTACGTGCATCTACTCCTTTCTCCTTTCAATTTTCCATCTTCCTCCTCTTCATCCTCCTTCTCTGTGTCTCGACTGCCACAGCGGTGGTTTCGAGCTTTCCTTTCCTTGTTTTTTTTTTTTTGAGAGTGAATTGGTCGCAGACATGCTCCTTCTACAGTGCCAGACTCTTCTTTTCTTCTTTTCGCTTCTTTCTCTCTCTGGATTCTCAAATACCCCCTCTTATTAGTTAATCCAAACTTTAAACCCCCCAGCCAAGGACATGTTTGGGATTCTATTGTAGCTCATTGATTAGGCTAAATAAGTGAGCAAGGGCGGTCACTAAGAAGGAAAAAGGGACTAATTTTGTAGGCTGGTGGGGATACAAAATCTCGGTTATCATGTGGTTTGCTTTAACAGCTCATTGGACTTACAATCTGAGCTTATTGTCATGGGAGCTGTCTAATAATTCCACGGGCAGGGCACTTCAATTTAATTAAAATGTCTCAGTTTTAAAGTTTTAATTATATATTTCTTTGTGTAATTGATTGTGTGTTTTTTTTTTTTTGGGTTGAAAATTGTAGTGAACTCATTTGTGGTGTTGATTTTTGAGTTGAATACTTGAATTACTTGAATTGAATGGAGGATACATCCGGTACTCCTACGGATTCGGTCTC
The DNA here is from genome assembly GCA_029747015.1 of Carnegiea gigantea. Lineage (NCBI taxonomy): Eukaryota > Viridiplantae > Streptophyta > Magnoliopsida > Caryophyllales > Cactaceae > Carnegiea > Carnegiea gigantea. Next base: position 72,840 of record JAKOGI010001411.1, on the reverse strand, counting down.
CTCCAAGCCTTTAGATCCGGGAAGAAAGTATGATAGGCAAGATGAAAATAATAAAAATAATTTCTATTGCAACTTTTGTGGAGTGAGGACCATGAAAGGAGTCTTCCGGCTTAAGCAACATTTAGCAGGAGGATATCGTAATACTCTAGGTTGTAAAAAAGTGACGGAGCATGTTAGGAAAGAAATCCAAGACTATATGGAGTTTAAAAAAAAAAAAAAATCAACAAAGGAAGCATATGATATGTCTAGACAAATGCGGCAAGGCTACTTTGTTGATGAAGATGAAGATGATGAATGTGTTGAAATGAATCCTAGAAGCGGAAAACATGCAAGTGGCGGAAGTGGAACAAAGGGAAGTAATAATGTGCCTTCTAAGAAACCTAGGCAAAAAGGCTTGTACAGACCTAACAAGGTGGTTTTATGATGTCGGGGTTCCTTTCATGCCGCCACTTTTAATAGTTTTGCTATTGCTTGTGAATCTATTGGTCAATTTGGCCCGGGATTAAAACCGCCTTCCATGTATGAGTTGAGAGTCCCTTTCCTCAAAAAAGAAGTTGAAGATACGGAGAAGGCAATAGTGGAGCATAAAAAAGAATGGGCTGACATAGGTTGTTCTATCTTTTCTGATGGATGGCGTGATACTACCGTCCAAAAGAATATTATTAACTTTCTTGTCAACTCTCCAAAAGGCTCGGTCTTTATTAGATCAATGGATGTCTCTGAAGTTATAAAGGATGTAAATCTTTTATTCAAGGTTCTTGATGATGAGAATGTGGTCCAAGTGGTGACCAACAATGCATCTAACTACGTTAAAGCTGGTAAGAAACTAAGAATCAGCTACTTATCTACATTCTTGATATGTTAGCTATATATTTATTATATTCCTATTCCATAAATTCTAATTTCTAATTTAATTTTTATAAAAATATTTATGCAGGAAAATTATTAATGGCTAAGAGGCAACACCTCTTTTGGACTCCATGTGCCGCACATTGCATTGATCTTATGTTGGAAGACATTAGAAAGAATATTCCCAAAGTCAAGATTGCTCTAAAGAAGAGCATGGCTATCAATGCTTATATCCATAGCTCCGTTGCCCTTGTGAACTTGATAAAGCGATTCACTAATCAAAGGAACTAGCATAGGCCTACCGTGACTAGATTTGCTACATCATTCATCACTCTTTCCTCCATTCACAAACAAAAAAACAATTTGAGAAAGATGGTGACTTCTTAAGAATGGAGCAACAGCAAATGGTCAAAGGATGCCGGGGGCAAGAAGATGGCATCCTATATCTTGCAAGAGAGTTATTGGAAGAATATTCTCTATTCTCTTAAATTGACAAGTCCCCTCGTCAAGGTTCTTGGCATGGTTGGAGACAAAAAGCCACATATGGGTTATATCTATGAGGCTATGGATAGAGCTAAGGAGGTTATTGCTAAGAGCTTTTCAAACAAGGAGGAGAATTATAAGGAGGCATTTAAGTATATTGACAAAAGATGGGAATGCCAACTTCAACAACCTTTTACATGGGGCAGGACATTATTTGAATCCGGAAATCTATTATTCAAACCCATCTATTAAAGATTGTAGCGAAGTGATGAAGGGTTTGTTTGATTGCATTGCAAGGATGGTTCCGAATTTGGAGACTCAAGACAAGATTCTTGCTGAATTGAATTCATACAAAACTTCTCAAGGTCTGTTTGGAATGCCCATGGCAATAGGGCAAAGAAAGTCATTAGCTCCCGGTAAGAATATTGAATATTCATACAAAACTTCTCAAGGTCTCTCTCTCTTTTTTGTTTTAGCTAAATGCTTGTTCCAATTTTTTTTTTTTTTTTAAATAGCTCAATAGCAGAGTTTATATGGATCTTCGGCACCCAACTTGAGGAAGTTTGGCATAAGAATCCTTAGCCTTACTTGTAGTGCAACGGGATGTGAGAGGAATTGGGGTGTGTTTCAACATGTAAGTTGCAACTTACAAAAACTATCCACTTATATAATTTTTTTAATTTATTAGGAACTAATTAAACCTACTTACTTTTGTTAACAGTTTCACACCAAGAAGAGAAATATGCTAGCACAATCCCGATTAAACGATTTGGTTTTCGTCAAATCAAATCGTGCGTTGAAGTGCAGACGTGAAGAGAGTAGCTCTAGAGATCCCATTCTATTAAAAGAAATTGATGAAAGCAATGAGTGGTTGCTTGGGAGAATGGAAGATGACTCAGATGATGATGATCTTGTATTTGAAGGGGATATTTTGACTTGGGCAGTTGTTGCTCAAGCTTACGATGCTAATGAGTCCCACTATAGCACTAGGCGTAGAGAATCAACAAGAACTAGCACCGCTAAAATTTCGACAAGGGACAAAGGAAAAGCTCCCGCTCATGCCTCTGGCTCTAAATCCTCTTGAGCTCGTACTCAATTGTTTGATGAAGATGAGGAAGAGGAATTTGAAGAGGAAGAGGAAGAGGAAGAGGAAGAGGAAGATGATATTGGAGATAATGTTGAGTTGGTGGATGATGATGAAGCTGCAGAGCATGTGGCGTTAGATGATGATGAGGAGGATGCTTAGTTCACCTTTATGAGTTATTTTGCTTTGTGTGCTACGTGTTTTATGCTTTCCTTCTATGGCTATGCTAGTTTGTGCCTTTTAAGACTTCTACTATCTTATGGTGTGTGCTTAGAGACACTATGATATTATGTTCTCGTATTTTATAACTATTTGCAATGTTATTCGTGGTAATCTTCATGTTTAATTCCCTGCTTAATGTCATTATCTACCTTTTGAGAATGATTTTATAACATTTTATAGCCAAAGTGCGCATCGCGTCTGAAAAGCCCATGCCTTCGCCTCTTAGCCCACGCCCCGAGCTCCAGAACCCTTTGCGCTTTTTTGCACCTCGAGCTTTTTTGATCTAAGAAACCAGCAAAACTATATCATTAGGCTTTTCTTTTGTTTCTCCGCATACTAGCAATTCTTTAATGTTGTTTGATTGGGCTTTAGTACATGTCAAATTTTCATTACTTGCTTTCTAAAGTGGTTCTCTAAGTTCATTCGACCTAGCAGCCATTCTTTCAGCCAATTCTAGAATATCGGGCTTCAGTACATGTCTCAATTACTTTATTTAGAGCACAAAATAGCCCGAGTACCAAACCAAGCAGTCAAAGGGGGAAGCATGAGGGAGATCTAGTCTATATTATGCAGACTGACCCTCCTTCAAAAAGCAAAGTCAACTCTATACAAATGAATACCAATTAGCCTATTGTTTTAGGCAACATAAGATTGAAAAACCAAAAATAGTTGAGGAAGACATAGGGTAGACATGGAAGAAATTACCATTAGTCATTGGTGGATCAGGCAATGTTAGCTTAATTGAGGAATATGTGACAATTAAAACACGTCATATGTAGACAGATGCATTCACTTCACACTTCAAAGTCCTAATACAAATTCATGAAAATCCGAATTTCTGAATTCTGACCCTTCAATAGACCGAGCGCAATGTAATGTTTGATACTACAGTTCAAATCCTCATAACTAGTGGTGCAGCATAATGGGTAACAATCACGGTTGCATGTATCATGCAGCTCATTATTGTTCATAAGCAGGCACACAGCGGACAACCCATTTGTGCTCTCTCGCCCAGTTCCCATCAATGCCATCCAGAAACTGTACTTCAATCATATTGAAATACAGAACTCCAATCCAAATGGGATGCTTCATTTCCTAAATAACTTCCACATTCCTCTTATGACAGTGCCTCAAATTGTTTTTTCCCCTCAACCCATTGATCGAATAGAAACAAGAAACGGCTATTCTAAGGCTTAATTAATGCTCACTTTTTTTTAAAGCGGAACGAGCTATCTTATCCTTCAATGAGTTCACTAGATGGCAAACATCTCAGTTGCTTTTTAATAAGAGAGAATATGAACCAGATGAAAACGGAAAAGAAACTCCTGCACCGAAATGGCTCTTGCATCTATTTCTAAGCTTTTCCGATGTTAAACAAGCAAGGACACGAAAATAAGTAGCAGAAAGGCCCATAAATGAAAAGCCAGGCTTCGTTGCCACACATTTGTCAATTTCAATCATGAAACATCTTGAATACCTATGTGCAGCAATTGCCAATAGTGCATAGAACAAAAGGCAATAGAGAGGTACAACACACATTGAGAGTTCTAGACATGACAGGGTCACTAGAAAGGCCTTAGTAGATATCTCTTCATTCATCCTCACAGGCTTCCTGGCGAAACGAGAAATATAATATTCTATACCAAAGCACAGACAAACTTCTCTTACACAATTTTGGAATCCAAAAGAAACATAGGATAAAGAGAAGCATGCAAGCACAAAGTACTAGAATATAAAGTACACAGTTGTACTATTGCGTAGTTGAAGCTTGGTTTATGAGCTGCGGAATCTTACGTAATACTACAATTAAGAACTATTAAGGCCCCAAACTCTAAGAAGCTCAACTGCTCAAGCATCCCACAAACCCCAAACCGACGAAGAAAACAAAAAGACAAAATATATGGGATGCTGGGCACTAAAAATAGGCACCACCAAGGCAGGAAATCTGACGTCACTGGCTACAGATTACTTTGTACTCCAAGCCTAGCAACTGTGGTCAGAATACCAGAGGAAAAGCACAAAATTCGTATTATCTCATGGATTCGCTCAATTCAAATGTTCCCTGCGTGTTTATCTACTAGGCATCCCAAAAAATTAAAAAAAAAAACAAACAATCACGAAAATCCCAAAAATCCCAATTCAAGTTCCACAGAATTGGGTCTTTTAACCTAGGGCAAGGCAGGACGAAAAAGATACCAAAAAAAATCCCCAGATTTCAGCAATTTCCATCAGAAATGCAAAAAGAGAGAGAGACAGATTAGAGGGAAAAGGAAAGAGTGACTCACCCCATGCAGGCAAAGATGTAAGAAATCCAATCAGGGACTGATGCTGACGACACCCAAAGTTGCATTTAGAGACGAGAAGGAAGAAAGAGGAATCAAATCCAGAACCTGAACTGCTTTATTGAAGAGATCACCATCCTGAAAGACATCAATAAGAATAGGTGAAGCAGTGTGAAGTGACCATAAGCGAGTACATCTATCTATACAAGCATAATATCAGCATAGCCATTAAAATTTTGATCGGAATCAGAGACAAACGCGCAGACGCTGGACTCTGAGCTGCCTCAGCAGAAAACCAACTGGCGTCTTCGTTGTGCTCTGCCTTCGCCTCCTACCTCTCTCTCTCCGCCCTACCCCACAATTTTTGTTGGAGTATAAAAGTGGGTATTGCTCCATATTGATAATATTCAAAGAATATGATAGTGAGTGTTGTCCCACATTGATAAAATTAAAGAATTTGAGCATGTATATAAGCTTGTGAGTTACTCCACCTACTGCCAATTGGTTTTGGAATGGAGCCTCATTTGAACTTATGTGTATGACTCGTTGTTGAAAGCCCAATTAATATAAAAAATTTAACATGGTATCAGAGCAGGTTGCTCGATCTTGAGTTGTCACCGTCTCCGTTTGATTAAAATTGTGTGCACGTGTTGGGCCTTATTAGTAGCCCGCACGTGAGGGGGCGTGTTGGAGTATGAAAGTGGGTATTGTCCCATATTGATAATATTCAAAGAATATGATAGTGGATGTTGTCCCACTTTGATAAAATTAAAGGATTTGAGTATGTATATAAGCTTGTGAGTTATTCCACCTACTGCCAATTGGTTTTGGGATGGAGCGTCATTTAAACTTATGTGTATGACTCGTTGTTGAAAGTCCAATTAATATAAAAAATTTAACAATTTTTCCCCTATTTTGAGATTTTGACAACTACAGCCCTTAGGGCAAGTTGTTAGTTGTTACATCATATCATACAACCTAAACACAAGATTACGGTGCTCTCTAGTCTAGCTCAAAGAGCATAGCTATAGCCCAGTAAAATATGTCCAGCCAGTTGAAAAAAGCAACACAAAACATCAGTTATACTAAAAATTCTATCATAATTGAAAAAAAATTCAATTATCATAGTTGAAACTTATTGGGTACACGATATTAGGAAAATATAGTGTATCATAATATTGTATTATACGTAGTCCTATTTTGATTCTCCTTTCCTTCTGTTTATTCACGCCATAGCTTTGCCCAGTCTCTTCGCGATTTCCGTCTTCGCTGCTCCAAATCTTCACACTTCCTCTTCCTTTTCCTTGATTTGGCCGAATATTTCTTCGAGTTCCCCAATTTGGTGGATAACCCACCAACTCAAAACACTGCTCCTTTTCATGACCGAGTTTGTGACAATGGCTACATCATGGTCGTCCTGAGTTCCTAGCCTGGTTATTGATCCACGCACCCCGATTCACGCTTGCTGTTGCTTTGAACGCTGCCCCTTCTGTCGAGTCACAGCCGTCCATCCCTTTCGCCAGAGCCTGCTGCCTCTCTCTTGAATGATGAAGGCATACACTTTGTTCAAATTGGGAAGTGGCTCAAGCGAGAGGATGTTAGATCGGACTGTCCCGTAAAGATCTAAGTCCAAGCCCATGAGGAATTGATGGATCTTTTCTTCTTCTAGATGCTTGCTCATGTCCTTGCCAGCTCTATAGGTACAACCTCGTGTAACCTGGTAGTTTTCTAGTTCATCCCACATACTCTTCAAGTTCGTAAAATAATCAGTAACACTGAGTGTCCCTTGTGTTGTCAGGGTTAATTCTCTCTTAATTTGGTGAATTCTGATAGCGTTTCCTTGTGAATATCTTTCTTCAAGATCAGTCCAGATCTGTCTGGCTGTCTCTGCATAAGCAACAAAACCATGAAGAGTCTTGTCAATAATATTATGCAGCCACGCTATAACCATCGAGTTGCATCGCTCTCAGGCATGAACTTTTGGCGAGATGTTTTGAGGTTTGGATATGTTCCCATCAACAAAACCGCACTTATTCTTTGATTTTAAAGCATTGAGAGTCAGTCGACTCCAATTTGCGTAGTTATTGCCATTGAGGCTTACGGGACTGATGATATTGCTTGGCCTATCGGAACTACACAGAGAGTATGGGATTGTGGGTCTGTTGGATTAACATTGATATTATGTCTCTCATCTTTGGCTTCCTTTTTCTGTTCCTGATCTTTCTTACCATCCATGACTGTGGCTTTTGGTTTCATACAATTTTTTTAATGCGTTGTTTATCGATCAAGCTCTGATACCATGACAAGTATTAGAGACTTGGGAGAGAATAATCTCTTGGTGCTACTCCCTCACCATTAGTCCCTTTTATTAAGCTAGACAAAGAGATATACACACCTGTACAAGATGTGATTAACCAAAAATAAAGTCCTAGCAATATAAAACTAAGTAAATGATATAGGACTGCGTATAATACAATATTATGATACACTATATTTTCCTAATATCGTGTACCCAATAAAACTGTTTTGGCTGTTGATCTGATTTACAGAGATCTTAGCCCTTAATTGGGAAAAAAATTGACCTGCTATAGCCAGTCACCAAACAGGTAATGTTTACACATAAGAATATCCGCCCCCCTTTATTGACTTTTGGCACTCTCTCTCTCCTACCCCTCTATCCTTACAGACTTCTCCCCTTCTCTCTCCTTCCCCTGAATTCGCATGGTTGTCTGCAATTCCTTCCCTCTTTTACTAATTTCTCACTCTCTTCTCTGTCCTTCCCCTTTATCCTCATTGACTTCTCCCCTTCTCTCTCCTTTCCCTAAATTCATGTGGTTATTTCTTATTTGCAATTGCTTCCCGGATTTGTCGTGAATGGGGTCCAGCCAAGCAGAGACCATCCGTTTTGTTGTCTCATCACTGCCACCGATCTCACCTTACCAGACAACCACGGACGTGAGATTGGAGTATGATCCTGGTGCCTCAAGACTCGTATCTCCGTCCGATGTGCCGCCGACCTCGTTGAGTCTCCGTTGCCTTCCGCCGAGTTCAATGCGAAGACTGTTCAGCTCATGAATGTCAAGTAAATCTGTACACCATTTATTTAATGAGTCCCCTTCTTGCAGTATGTGTTTAATTTCAATGATCTTGTGGGCATAGATGTGGCATGATCCATGGTCAGACATGAAATTGAAATGTCGGTGACAATTTTTCCCATGTATAGTTTATATATAACTGCTTCTTTTGTTTTGGGGAATGATCTGTTGGCTCGGTTTCTGTTGTTGCCTTAGTCTATAAAGTCTCTAGGCCTACTAAGGTACAAAGGATCCTGAAGGGCTGGGCAAAACCGACGCACACATTGGGGATGCAAGGCCCATAATTTTTTCTAAAATAATTAGTAAATGATATTTTTGCCATTGCCCACGGTTTCTAGGAGCTTAGGAAAAATGTCCCATTTGATGTCCCACTAGTCCTTAAAAAGTGTATGTTGATTTATTAGTAAGGACTACTCTAGATATTCGAAGTGTAACATGCACCATCGTAGTACTCGTCTTTGGGAACTTTATGATCACACTTCACAATTGACAAGATGGTGTAACTAAAGATATCATGCTTATTGACATTTTTTCAGTTCAAGAAAGTCTGTTATATAACTAGCCTTTACTCTTTAGAAAAGACTCGAGAGTGGTTTTCTTTTGTGATTTATAATTTTATATACCAGTGGAAAAAAAAAGCCTCTACGACTGTTGTTTCAAGTACAATAATCTTGTTGATTGTTTGAACTTGGGGATTGATGAGGCTCGTGGATATAGTTCAACTGGCAATGCTCATCACTCATCAGTTACACAAACATATTTCGCAAACTGCCAATGCATCAAAGCCATAAGATTCAAATCTCAAAAGGCAAATTTATGAGCATAAGTAAGCCACAAAGATAACCACAAAAAGATTTTCTCATGTCTCTATTTTATTGATTATGCTTGACAATAAGGATGGCATATATCACAAACTGTTTATTAAGGAATCTCAAATCTTGACACAGGAATGTACATAGTTTGTTTTTTAAACTAATGTCCACTCATATTCCAACAAAACAAAATGTTGATTGATGATGTACTATAAGTTTAGAGACAATATGACCTTTCCATCATGAGTTACATAGGGATAAAATCTATATGTAGGATGATAAGTATCATTCCAGCACAAAATATATTGAGAATGGTCTGTGCCAAGTACATGGTAGTATAGTTTGGGTTTGAGATTTATGTTTGTTTCAGTTCCTACTTTTGTAATGTATGAACTGCAGAAAGTAAAAACAAAGGGTAGATTAAGCATCAAAATTAACATGATTAACTTACCCCTTCATAGTCTACTTCATCAAGAACTAATAACAATCCTCTTTATCTATAGCATATCTCCACTTAATGATTTACAAGTAGCATAAAAGGCTTACCTCAGGGATGGATAGCGGCTACAGAAGAAGCCTTTACTGTCATGACTCCAAGCAATGCAACTTATGAACTTGACCTACACATGTTAACATTACAAAAACGATTAAGGTTCTATAAATTTATTTAATTTTTTGGGGATCCAAGCTTGTAGATTGTTTGTTGAAAATTGTAATCACATCTAGGTAATGATCAATTTGATCATGTTCTTGTCAACTTCTAGGCAGTCGTATAAGTCACTCTGTGTAACTGTCTATGACTTGTCATGATGCCCATGCTGGGTTATTCAAGTCACTGCCACTGCTAAAGTTAACTGCTGGTATGATCTCTGAATATTTAACGAGAATCGTTCATCTAGAGCTTCTCTTTTTTATGGATATGATACTATTGAGGAGGGTGGTCTTAAAGCCTCTTCATTATACTCAAGCGACATTATTAAGCACGAAGATGAGAAAGATCTTGACAGTCTTAAAGATAAAGTCTTCTTTCTGAAGCAAGTAAGGATCATTTTAACATTTGTGTCTTAAGTGTCAATTAAGCTTACCTTATTCCTCTCTGTTTTATTATTTTAACCTGAATTGGGGTAGCTACTCAAGCTTGGTTATGACAAAAGAATGAAAATAAATGTTTTTTCTGTCCCTAAAATGTAAATATAGAAAAGCAAACCTCGAGTGACTTTGCTTTGACACTGATCATGGGAAGATAATGTGCTGAGAACTTTAAATATACCACTGAAGAGTGCATGTCAAGAAGGCATAGAATAAGATGCAGAAATTGCAGGGAGGCTGGAAAATCTTCACATTACGACATTATTTTTACAAAGTATAGTTTATGCATAACTGCTTCTTTTGTTTTTGGGAATGATCTATTGGCTCGCTTTGTGTTGTTGCCTTAGTCTTCAAAATCCTTATGCCCACTTGGTTGCTTACTTAACTGTGATAAATCATTAATAGTCTATTCACAGGTTAAGAAAAGAAGAAGCGACGGTTGAAAGTTACTGTGCTACTTGCGGTTCTAACATCAACTGCTGTATTGATTTTATTTGTTTTTGGGATTTGGATTTCTAAGAGGAAAAAGAAGAAGGCTGAGGCAGAGAAAGGTAAGTTGCACTCAGTAAATTAATTACAATTTCCACTCTATGTTAGTAAAAAAATGAGAGAGTTTCTCCTCTTGCAAATGAATTCATTTTTTCCCATTATATTTGCACGGCTAAGATAAAAGATATTAGAAATATGGAATCCTTACAGTTTAACATTGATACAATCATAGCAGGAACATATAACTTTTCTATGGATAACAAACTAGGAGAAGGTGGATTCAGTGAAGTTTACAATTAACTTACAAAGGAAGGAAAAAAAAGGGCACACTTAAGAAATGTTAGCTTTTCACGTATCTGTCAATATATTTAAAGATTGTAAGACTGCATTTAGCTTTCAAATATTAGGGTAACATGTGAGCAACATATTTTAGCTGCATTGGGAACAGAGGTGTTCATTTTTTGAAGATCTCTAGATCTTAAGATGTAGATATCTGACTTCCTGGTATGACTGAGCATATTAATCTTTGAGGATTTGATATTAAGTTTCCCCTCCTTTCTCCCGCAATCTATGAGATTTAAGTGGTTGATTAAATATGGAATATTAATTCGCATGCCCAAGTCTTACTATGGAAAGTGCATTGTAAGATTTGGACTCCTAGTAAGGCCATATGACTGACTGTAGGTTCACTTTCTTCTACTTCGGATGATCTCTTGTAGTAGCATTATATGGCATACATGTCATGTTTATATGGGAGTCTTTTTGATCTGGATGTATATTTGAACATATTTTCTTGATTTGTTCATAGTTCAGTAAATATTCAGACTGATGTTCTAATTTTTTTTAAATTTGCGCATATGTTCTTCCTACGCTGTAGTTTTTACTTGCCAATTGGTTTTTTAGTGTCCATCAATATTGTTGTTTTGCATTTCCTTTGGTGTTTTATTATGCCTGACATGTCATAATGCTGGAAGTATTATGGCTTTAGCTGATATCATTTTTTTACTGCTTTCTTTTACTTTCTCTTATCTGATAATATGCAGTGTTGTTTGATGTCAGACTGCTCGTACATGGAGATATCGATCTGGTCACCACATAACATAGAGAATGACAGCATTGGGGTCAATCTGGACATATTGCCTGCACATGATTTGGCTGTGATTGTAACCTGTCCTCATTCCAGACGCCTACTACTGACATAGTGTTCAGATGCTCATTCTGGAGGTGAAAAGAATGCATTGCCTAGTTACGACAAGTTCGATGAGCTAATTGATAAGATAGATGTCGGGGAAGGGGTGAAGGCTAAGTTCTTACATAACCAGTTAGCCTGGTGTCAAAGGGATGGTGAGAAGTTATTGGGTTTTTAGCGAATACTTGTTGCCCTTAAAGTTTCTTTAGTGGCTAACTATTCAAATTAATGGTTAGTGTGTCGGCAGTGAGATGTTCATGGAATATGGTGATTCGTCTACTAAGCAGCAAGGGGTGTCTATGGATAGAGTCAACAACTCCCCTAATGCAAGGGTGTTATTTGGATCGATCAAAGCTTATGGGGAAGGAATCTCACACTTGTGGGGGCTTCTCGGATTCCAATATTGGATGTTCACTTTAACCCATCTGTGTCTCACCGAGCTATTGGGCGTGCATTCTGACCTAGTCAGGAGCGGAAGGTTAACACTTATCTGTTGGGTACACGCAATGCACTCATTTAAATATGATTTGTAAGATATATAGTTTTGGGCACAATGTAGGCTGCTTAAAGATGGTGTGGTCAAATTTTAACTATTGCAGCCTTGTGATCTGATTTGTTATGTATAGCATAGACATAATTTTGTTAGGTGGTCGTCTTCTAGTGATTGTGCAGCAACCAATCGATAAGGGTAAACCTTTCGCTCCTGGGCAAGTCAGAATACACACCCAATTGCTTGGCGAGACACAGATGGGTTCAGGTGGACATCCAGTATTATAATCCGATAAGCCCCCCACAAGTGAGATTCCTTCCCTACAAGCTTTGATCGATCCAAATAACACCCCTGCATTAGGGAATTCTTTTGGATTATATGGTCTATATGTTATTGTATTCAAATGTTGTTGTTCGATGATCTTAGAAAGGTCCCTGCTCATATGTGCTGGATCTAAAGTGGTAAATTTGTGGTGTAGCATAATTTACCTAGCATGTGTTTGGTTACTCAATTTGAACTAATTCCTTACCCAAAAAAAAATTGACAAGCAGATATGTATACAAACTTGAACAGCCAAGCCAAAACTTTACAGACAGGATGTTTACATCACCATTATTTGTATCATTTTCTTCACTTGCTTATTGGGCGGATATAGTTAGCTCCAATGCACCTTCAACACTTAGTAGATCCAATCTAAACATAACTAGCCTTTTACGTTTATTTAGCTGAAATTTATCTCACCTCTCAACGTGTGCATGTAGTCCTACTAGGGTCCTCGTTTTGAGTGTCATATTTGAGATGTGACTGTAATCTAATGTGAAAGCAGGTCCATTAAATATAAGAGAAAAGGTTGATTGCTTTGACATTACATTCTCACGCAGAATTTGGAATACATCTTGTAGATATTTAGTTCATCATGAATGCAGGACATATATATATATATATATATATATATATATATATATATATATATATATATATACATACATACATACATATATATATACATACATATACATATACATATACATATACATATGTGTGTGTGTGTGTGTGTGCGTGCACACACGTACACGTACACACGTATCCACACAAGCCAAATTTTCCATAACCACATAAAACCTTCACGTTTGAATTGTGGTCAGTGATAGAGAGATTGAGCAAGAAAGCGTAAGAGTAATAAATAAACAAACACATACATGGTAAATGTCACTGTATAGACTTTGTGATATAGAATAGCTTGAACGCAAAAGTTTCATTTTGATTACAAAAGGACCATGGAAACAAGAGGTAGGTTTTGAAGTATAAGAATAATGTCATATATGGTAACCTAGGTATATCGTTTGCATGGAGCAAATAACATGAAGTTGATTAATAATGTCACGAAAAATAACAAATGAAAAGAAAATAAGTAAGATTAGTATAATATGATTCGACCCAATTACTAATATTTACCTTATTTCCAAAGCAAACCACTAAACTCATGGATATTATCCATAATACTTCTACATATAGTTTTCTAATTATTCAAAAAAAAAATTTGAAGTTACAAATTTAAATCCAACTAAAATACTATCTTCCCTCTCAATCAGACAATCCCCATAACTTAAAAAAAAGGTAATCCAAATGATTTGAAAATTATAACAAGATAATTGATCTTGAAGTTGTTATTATATTATTTAAACAAGAATCAAAAGGAGGGTGGGGGTGCTGGCGTATCAAAGCTTTGAGAGCACACGAAGTCTCTATCCCTTTGATTGGTTGCCTTCATCAATTTGTGGCCTTGAATAAGTAAGGTTAGGCCACTTCATTTGTTGAAGTTAAGTGTGTAAGTGTTCTTAACTTTTGAATGCAATGCTTTTTTATTTTTTCTTTTTGGTTTCGAAAATAGGTATATGGGGATTGTTAGTTTGTAAGCATTGACGTCCCACCGCATGTACTTTTGTGTGGTCATTGGTCATTCTTGTGCAGTTGCATTACAATATATTCACCAATCAATCAGATTTTTATTCCAAACCAAAATGCCATCTTTTGATGTGAACTTCAATGCATTAATTGTAGGTTTCATACTAGAGTGGTTAGGTGTACAATATCGGCCCAATAAAGATAATCTTGTGGCTTCTTAACAATGGAAAATCTACTACCAATTATTTTGATGTACTTGATTGCCAATGATTTCATAGAGTATCACAATTATAACATAATTTAGATCTATATATCTTGGGTACGTAGTAACATGACGTGGTTTTTTAAGAATTGGAAGAAATAGGGACTTAAGGTACTTAAATAGGTATGATATAAATTAGCTATGTAATTAGATTAATATATAATTATTTTACAGTAGTTGATAATGACATAAATAAAGTTACAATTATGAGTGCCAAATAATGTATAAGCAGATACGTAGTCTTACAAGCGAAATGCAAGGTGTAACTGCACCATTGTCGTTCAGTAGCTATTAAGATTATTATTTATATTGGAAACTGTTAAACCAGAAATTATGATCCTTTATACCCTTTTATTGTCTAATATTTGCTCAAAGTAAATTATTAGATTAGGATTTTAATAAATATTTTGTATATTTTGTAGGAATTTGAAAATTTGAAAAAGTGGCTTGCCAAAATGAAGCAATGATGGATTGGATCAGGCAATGGGAAGAACCAACAAAGAATCGTGGCCCATTTCGCGTGGAGATCAGTCCAAGAGACCGACCTCCTCTTCCTTTCCTAGACTTGCACATGGGCTAGACTCCAATTCCAGCGAGAAGCCCATTCGGCCTCCCTCCTTCTTCTATCTTTCTCAGACCCTCATTCCCTTTTCCTTCATGCATGTGGGCCGGCCCAGCTTCTGCTCCCAAAAATGCCCAGCCTGCCTTCTTTCATTTAACTCATAGCATGCTTGTCACGTGACACCAACAGCCCCCCATCCCCCTTTCTTCTTCCTGGAAACCCGATAGTCACATCAAAGAGAAAAAAACAGGGCCGCCTTGCTTCTTCTTCCTCCTTGCCATCCGTTATTCCATCTCTCCTCTTACTATTTAGTCCATCATCATCACCATCATTAAGGCAACGATTACAAGATGCTGAAGGGGCGAGAGCTTGTGTTTTAATGGAGGTCGAAAAACAGAGCGTCAGGAGTAGCAGAGCATATTAGGATAGCGTTTTTAAGTGAAATTTAGTTCTTTCGATTCCTCTTCTTAAATCGTCTTTTCTTTTAGTCTCAGAAGCATTTCTTAGGTTCAAAATTTTTTTTTAATTATTCTAACTTTTTGCTTAATTCCATATGGGTGTTGATGTTTCGAGAAGTTAATCAAATTTGAGCAGCGTTCGATTCATCTATTTGCTTTCGTGTTAATACTTAGAGCCCTCTGGCTTGTTCATTTTAAGGCTTGGAGTGGATGAATCTCGTTCTTCGATTGCCTGTACTTTGGTTTTGGATGCTATTATCTGAGAATAGGAAACACCATTGCCATCGTACTCTGTTGAGTAAGTTTGGCTAAAGGAATGAATTCAACTAAGTGTTGGTGGCTTGAATTATTTCCAATTTGGTATTTGAGTTTTCTTTTGAATAAGTTCTTTGCAAGCTAGCGTATTGCTCACAGTTTCATAAATTAATTTGGTCTATAAACTTATTTAGTGGAATAACTTGACTTTGATGTTAGGTAATTTTAGCATCTAGTTTTGATTCAGTTTAGAATTTTTGGTAACCTAATTTCATAACTCATCCCTGAGGATCAACACCTTCAACTATTCCAACGTTAAATCGTATGCTTGCGGGAAATTATAACAAATTTTTGGCGTTACAACAAGTATTTGGCACCATTGGAGGGGATGGTGTTGTGAAATTTGGTTGCATCGAGTCATACTTTAGTTGTTAGAGTCATTCGAGTTGTTTTTCAGTTTAATTTTAAAGTTGTGATTTTTAGTTTTAGTTGAGTCATTATTTCGTTTTAGTAATTTAGTTTAGTTTAGTTTTTGATTTTGAATTTAGTTAGTATTTTGATTTTGATTTTTATTGAGATTAGTTTTATTTTAATTTTTGTAGGTTATTTGTTGCTTGAAAAAACAGTACTAATCCGTTTGGTTTATGTGCAGCAAAAAGATGCAAGGTAGAACTGATATGAAAATTAGAATAATACAGATTTTTCACCAATTTTACATTTTTTTTTGAGTTTTCTGGAGTATTTGTGGTGTGATTATTGCTTTGCTAATATTTTTCGTAGATTCAGCATAATTTTTAAAATTTGTGTGAATTTTTCTGGAATTTTTGGGACAATTTGAATTTTTCTATGAATTTTGGACTTAATAATCTATTTGAATTTTTTTGCACTATTCGAGGATAGAAAAAAATTCGAAAAACATATGTTTATGTCCCCGGTGATTGTGTGGAGTTTTCTGTATATTTAGTTCTGATGTTAGGAGTTTTATTTTTTATTTTAATTTTATTTTTAGAATTAGGTTATTTAGGTGTAGGTTTATTTCTTATTTTCTTTTGGTTTCTATGTGCTTCTGGTTTTATTTTAGATTTGCTCATTTTCTGGTTGTATATTAGTTTTGATTCACTTTTTTGTTTTGTTTTGTGAATAAAAAGAAAGAAAAGAGAAAAAAATAGAAAAATAAAAAAATTACGAAAAGAAAAAGACCAAAAAATAGCACTGTTGATGAGGGTGTAGGATTTATATGACTGGTTGGGTTACATTTTTATACCCTTTATTATCTAATATTTGCTCAAAATAAATTATTAATTTAAGATTTTAATATGGATTTTATTTGTTTTGTAGGAATTTAACAATTTGAAGACAATGGATAAATTTTATACAAAAGGGTTGCTGGATCAAGTGGAAGATACGAAAGATAAAAAGAGAAGACAGATGCCCGGTGGCTAAACCCATAATCGCGGCCCAAGCAACGAGGCCCAGTTTTGTGGCCTATTTTCTTTTTTTCTTCCCTCTCCTCTCCCTAGCTTCACTGGGCCTAGCCCAGTCCGCAACCCCCTCAACCCGACCTGCTTCCACTTAAGAATGCATGTGCTGGGCGCGTGATCCTTCTGGTCTTTTCTTCTCTTCCTTTTCTTTCATCTGGGCCGATCCACTCATCCCCTCCTCTTCCCAGGCCCAGATGCAGCCAGCCGGTTTTTTTTCCTTGCCCCAACCCCATGTCTCCCCCTCTCTTTCACTTAATAGCACGTGCGTTGCACGTGACCAAGGCCCCTCCCCTTCCTCTTCTTCTTCCTCATTGAAACTCCTTGGCTGCCCAGAAACCCGAAGCCACGAACAGAGCCCGCGACCTCTCGCCTTCATCTTCCCATCCATTACTCATTCTCTCTCTCTCCTCATTCACTCCATCATCACTCATCATCTTCAATGGGACCCTTTCGAGCATTCAAAGGGGCAATTATGTGGGGGCAACGAATAGGTACTTCAAGGGGCTTTAATGGAGGTCGAAGCAGAGCGCAGGGGGAGTTCGGGTAGCTTAGCATAGAGGTTAGACTTGAATTTTCAGTCTCTTCTTGTATTGATTTTGGGATTTCAGTTTTAGCCATCTAATCTCTTAAATTTTGTAGTTTACTCAAGCTTTTATTCAACTTAAGAGAGAATTTTGGGGTGTGGAGTTGAATTTGCTGAGTTCTACTCTATTGCATTTCTGTTCTCCATTCCCTCTGTTCATTTATGCCTAAGTTCTGAGTTACTCGAAGTGAGTCGAAATACCCAGGCAACTTTCATCTTCGCGTTTGAATCTACTGAGCTTACTCTTTTTTTTTTTTTTCTTTTCGTTGGTCTTGCTACAAAGATTAGGCACTGGTAAATGAAAGCAAGCCTTTACGGCTAAGTGTTGGTGGCTCACCTCATTGGCAGTTTGGTGCTTTATTTCTTTCCCTACATTATTTGCAACACCAATTAGTTAGTGAATGGTTCTCAATTTCATAAATTTATCTTGATAGTTTAGTTTCACATTTAACTTAAATATTTGGTAATTAGCTCAACTTAATTTGTATTAATTTTGATATGAGGTTAACGTATATGACTTACTAAACTAATTTCACAACCATCACTGAGGATCGACACCCGTTAGCGTTACAACGATAAATCGTGCGCTTGCGAAAAATCACAACAGTTAGAAATCCTGAAAATCATCGACTTTTTAGGAGTGAACCCGACCCTGACTTCGAAGCCGAATCTGAATCCAAGCTTGAACTAGAACAAATGGCACAAGAAAGGACTTTGAGTGAAATTTTCTATCCTCTTAGGATTGCTTTGCCATCATGTTTCACTATACCTAACCTTGGACCCAATGTGACCTTCGAATTAAGACCTCACTATACTTAGATGCTCCCTAAATTTACAGGTTTAGAGGATACTTATTTATTTTTGAGGGAATTCAAAGAAGTTTATTCTATCATGCATTTCCCTAATACTCCCATTCATATTGTGCGAATAAAATTGATTCCTTTTACTTTGAAAGGTTCTGCCAAACGTTGGATGTATGGATTGGTTGCTAATTCTGTAACTTCTTGGAATGATTTTGTTAGATTATTCTTGAGAAAATATTTTCCTAATGCCAAGACTGTTAAGCTAAGGAATGAAATCAATCAATTTGTGCAACTAGATAGGGAATCATTTTGAAAATATTTTGATAGGTTTAAGAATTTATAGGCCCAGTGTCCTCATCATGGTTCAGACTAAGTACGTTTGTGCCAGATTGTATATAAAGGACTTAATCAACAGACTAGAACCATGGTAAAGTCCATGTCAGGGTGACCTTCTTTCTAAGAGCGCTATAGCTGCTTGGGAATTCCTAGAGGACTTAGTTGAGAAAACCATGCAGTGGAAAACAGCTCGTGATGACAACGTAAGCTCTAAATTTGCAAGGGGTGGGTTGCATTCTATCTTTACTGTAAGTCACTTAGAGTTTAAGATTGCTGTTTTGGAAAACATGTTGAAGGAATTGTCTCCCCAGCTGACGCAGCTATCCCAAACTTCTACAGTGTCTTGTTCTCATTATCAGGCCTTAGATCATTCTTTGAGTGCTTATCCTTATTTTGCTCACCAGTTAGCAACTGGACAAGAGCAAGTGAATATGGCCTTGTAGAGACCTAAGAACGGCCCCTTCTCCCCTTATTACAACCCAGGGTAGAGAAATCACCCTAACTTTTCTTAGAGTAATGGATCAAATGCTGCGGTTGCTAACTCCCAGCCTGGAGTGTATCCTAGAAATAACTCCCAGCCCATCTTTCATCCCTCAAACGCCTTCCAGAGACCGGCTTGTTTAGGTGTACCTAATACACCTAGGCCTCCACCTCCTGTAGCTCAAGCTCAACCTCCTCCTGGTTACAATGACATTAATAAAATGGAGAGCAGGATTAATAATAATATGGAGGGAATGATTAATGCTAATGTGGAAAGAATGATGAGAATGATGACTGAACAGTTTTCGCAGTTAGCATCATCTTTTAGGGAGTCAGGTACTTTTTCAAGTCAACCTGAGGTGAACCCTAAGGGTCACGCCTCCTCTTCTTCTGGTAACTCTAGTGAGCCCGTGAGGAAAGTGAATGCAGTGATATCTCTCCGCTATGGTCGAGAGGTTGATAACCAAGTGAGACATCCTAATGAGCCCTATAGGTACCCTCATCAATTCTTCCAAAATTCTTCTTCTTCTTCTTCTTCTTCTTCACCTCTAGAAACTAGTTCATCGAGTGAGCCAGGGGATGCTACTGATGGTATCCCTAATGATTATGAGACTCACTTTCCTCCTAAGTCACTGTCTAAGAAAGTGGAGCTTAAAGAGAAAGACTCCTCTGATTCAGTTAACCCTTCACCTTTTAAGGGTTCATTTTCTTCTTCTTCTTCTGAGAAAGTCCATATACCTTTACCTCCTTTTCCCCATAAGCTTAAGAAGAAAGATCAAGTTAATGTTGAGAAGATGAGATAGACCTTTTCTCAAGTTAAAATCAACATTCCTTTGCTTGACGCTATTCAGCAGATGCTTCCATATGTTATTAAAGGATCTGTGCATAACCAAGAGAGCTATTAATGTGCCGAGGAAGCCTTTCTTAGCCTCTAGTGCTAGTTTTATTCTTTCTCATCAGATCCCAGTGAAGTATAAGAACCCCGGTCATAGTCATAGGGGATCAGCTTATTCACAGAGCTTTGCTTGATTTAGGGGCCAGTGTCAACTTGATACCCTTCACAGAGTATGATAGGCTATGGTTAGGTGAGCTGAAAGCTACCAAGATAGTTGTTCAATTGGCTGATAGATCGACTAGGCTGTCTAGGGGTATAATTGAGGATGTGTTGATCAGAGTGGGTGAATTCATTTACCCTGTACACTTTATTGTGATTGAGACAGAGACGGTGTCTAATTTAGCTATTCAAGCCCCTGTGATTCTAGGGTGCCCCTTCTTAGCCACTGCCAATGCTCTCATTAATTATAGGAATGGTATGATGAGACTGTCTTTTGGTAACATGACCTTAGAGCTGAACATCTTTAACATGCAAAGACAGCCTTCTAGTTTTAATGATATGGAGTTCTCTACTCTTCATTGGGTAGAGGATTCTATACTTGATGATGCTTTTGATGATGTGTTTGCTACTGAGTATGAGTCATTTATTGTGAATAATGAGCCTGAATACGATATTTTTGAGTTTGATGACTTGTATTCTACTGCTGATTGTCTGCTCACTGCTGCTTTTGAATCTGCTTCTGAATTTATTTCCCCTCCTACTTTTGAGTTGAAACCTCTTCCTAATTCTCTCAAGTATGCATTTCTAGGTCCCAATGAATCTTACCTATTATCATTGCTTCTGATTTAGACTGGGATCAAGAGGATAAACTGATTAACTTACTTAGAGAGAACAAGGAAGCTCTAGGGTGGACTTTAGAGGATATCAAGGGTATTAGTCCTTCCATTGTGTAACATAGAATTAATTTAGAGGACAATGCTAAGCCCTATTGTGACCGTCAAAGGCGTTTGAACCTGGCTCTTCAGGAAGTAGTTAGGAAGGATGTACTGAAGTGGTTAGACCATGGGATTATCTATCCCATTTTTGATAGTGAGTGGGTTAGCTCCGTTCAAGTTGTTCCAAAGAAGACCGAGATTACCGTGATTAGGAATCACAAGAACGAGTTAGCCCCTACTCAAGTACAATCTGGGTGGCGTGTGTGTATAGACTATAGGAAATTGAATACTACCACTAGGAAAGACTACTTTCCCCTTCCTTTCTCGGACCAGATGTTAGAAAGGTTGGCTGGGCATTCCGTCTATTGCTTTTCAAATGGATACTCTGACTACAACCAGATCTCTATTGCTCATAAGGATTAGAAGAAGACTACTTTCATATGTCCGTTTGGGACCTATGCCTTTAGACGTATGCCATTTGGGCTGTGCAATGCTCCTGTGACCTTTCAGAGATACATGATTTCCATTTTTTCAGACCTAGTTGAGCATTACATGAAAATTTTTATGGATGACTTTTCTGTGTTTTTGTCTTCCTGTGATGATTGTCTTTCTAATCTGAGAAAAGTATTGGAAAGGTATAGGAAGAAAAACCTGACTTTAAACTAGGAGAAATGTTATTTCATGGTTAGAAAGGGGATAGTCTTAGGCTACATTATTTCTAAAGATGGAATTGAGGTAGATATGGCTAAGACTGATTTGATTGTTAATCTTCCCCCTCCCACCTGTGTGAAAGAGGTGAGGTTTTTTCTTGTACATGCTGGCTTATATTATCGCTTCATTAAGGACTTTAGTTAGATAACGAAGCCCTTGTCTAATCTGCTAGCTAAGGAGGTGCCATTTTACTTCTCTGAGGAATGTCTTGAGGCGTTTTCTAAGCTTAAGGAAGCCTTAACCTCTGCTCCTGCTCTTCATCCTCCCATCTGGGGAAAACTATTTGAATTGATATGTGATGCTTCTTATTATGCTATTGGGGTTGTTTTAGGGCAGCGTGTTGATAAGAAACCTCATGTGATTTAGTACGCTAGTCACACTTTGAATGATGCCCAGCTGCACTATACTGTGACTGAGAATGAAGTTTTGGCTGTGATCTTTGGGTTTAAAAAGTTTAAACCTTATCTGATTGGGTCTTATGTGATTGTCTACACTGACCACCTTGCTCTTAAGGACCTTCTTTTTAAGAAGGATGCTAAGCCTAGAGTTGCTAGATGGATATTGCTTTTGCAAGAATTTGACTATGAAATCAGGGATAAGAAAGGTTCTGAGAACCTTGCAGCTAACCATTTATCTAGGATTGTTTATGATAGAGAGAGTGAGTCAATTGTTTCTGAGTGCTTCCCTGATGAGCAATCATATGCTGTCCATCCTGATCCTTAGTATGTTGACATTGTAAAATACCCCGTTGCTAGTAAGATCCTTGAGGATTAGACTAAGAATGACAGAGACAGGTTCTTCCACCTTGTGAAGTTCTTTGTTTGGAATGATCCTTATTTGTTTAAGTACTTCTCTAACCAAGTGTTTAGGAGGTACATTCCCGACAATGAGCTGAGTGTCCCTTCTTTTTGTCATGACCAAGCATGTAAGGGGCATTTTAGTAGTAGGAAGACTGTAGTTAAGGTTCTTTAATGTGGTTTCTACTGGCCTACTTTATTCAGGGATGCTTTTGAGTATTGTAAGAGTTGCCCTAGGTGCCAACAGTTGGGTAGAATAAGTAGGAGAGATATGATGCCACTGAACTCCATCGTTGTGGTGAAGATTTTTGATGTGTGGGGTATCGATTTTATAGGACCATTTCCATCTTCTTTTGGGAATGAATACATTTTGCTAACTGTGGACTATGTTTCTAAATGGGTTGAGGCCATCCCTTTTAAGACCAATGACACTAAGGTGGTTGTGAAGTTCCTTAGGGAGAACATCTTTGTTAGATTTGGCATGCCCTGTGCTATTATTAGTGATCAGGGCACCCATTTTAACAATAGATCTTTTGATGCCGTACTGAAGAGGTACTCAATAGTCGATAGGCTTGCTATCCCCTATCATCCCAAACCAGTGGCCAGGTTGAGGTGTCCAATTGGCAGATCAAGCAGATTCTAGAAAAGCTAGTGAGTAGGAATAGGAAGGATTGGGCTGACAAGCTCGTAGATGCTCTTTGGGCTTATAGGACTTCTTTCACAACTCCCTTGGGTATGTCTCCTTATAGTGTTGTTTATGGTAGGCCTTATCATCTCCCTGTGGATTTAGAGCATAGAGCTTGGTGGCCATTAAGAAGCTTAATTATGACTTGACTGAGGTTGGTGAGAAGCGTAGACTGTAACTGAGTGAGCTTGATAAGATTAGAGTTGGGGCTTATAAGAGTGCTCGGTCTTACAAAGAGAGGGCAAAGTTGTTTCATGATAAGCATATCCTTAGGAAAGAGTTTGTCATATGAATGAAAGTGCTCTTATATGACTCTAAGCTCCATCTATTTTCACGGAAATTAAGGTCCCGATGGATTGGTCCTTACATTGTCTCACATGTTTTTCCCTATGGTGCAGTCGAAATTCAGGACCCTGAGAGTGGTGTCACCTTCAAAGTAAATAGCTAGCGTTTGATGCAATTTCTGGAGTTGCTCAGTAAAGAAGATGTGGAGTGTCTGATGTCCATGAGCCGAATCCTGATCGGTGATTGAGATGATAGCTCGGGTGTACTTAGTACCCGACTTGGTTTGCTAAGAATTTTTATTCTCTTCTTATCTCTTTTCCTCCTTTGTCCTTTTCTTTTCTTTTTGTATAGTTGGCTATTTTTCTTTTTCTCTTTTGTATATATATGTTGTACCCTTGTTTTTTGAGTCATGTCCTTTTTGTTTTTGAGTCTTGTTTTTATTTGTTTTCTTTTCGAGTTTTATTTTGTGGTTTTATATTTCTTTTCACTCCCAATGAGGACATTGTGAGATTTAGGTGTGGGGGTGGGGAAACTTTGAAAAAGTTTAAAAAAAAAATTGAAGAAAATTTTAAAAATTGTAAAAAAATTTGAAAAACTTTAAAAATCCAAAAAGATTTTTGTTTTGTTTTGTTTTTGGGAGGCTTCGTATTATTCTGATTAGCTTAAATCCCCTATACTTTGACTATTAGCTTATATGTAAGCGTAATGTGCATGATAAGTCTCTATCCTTAGTGTGTCATTCTTAGCCCCAATTCTAACCCCAATTGTTCATTATCGATGTGTAATCCAATCCCTATTTATACCATCATCATTATTTTAAGGTCTTAACCTTCCATGATTGACCCTCCCACTTGTCTTTGACACGATTACTTTGGTTTTTATTTGCATTCCCCAAAAAAAAAGAAAATGAAAAAAAAGGAAAAAAAAGAAATGAAATAAAATTTAGAATGACAAGTATTCCTTTGAGACATGCACTACCGGGTGTTACTCTTTAAGGCGTGTACTATTGGGTGTTATCCTTTGAGGCAATACTGCTACTGGGAAAGCTTGCTTCTTATATTAATGAGTCAATAATGAACTTTGTGTCAGTGAAGTGGGATTCAGTTTGATTCTGGTAAACCTAAGCCCTAGAATGATGATGCACTTACACGCGAGCACTGGGATTGATTCAAAGTTTTGATGTATAATGGCATGAAAAATTAGTGCTTTGATGTCATCCATGGGTTAGAGAGCCTCGATGAGTACATTCTGTTTATATGCATGCCAATATCTTTACTACATGGGTGATTTGGTTGGTTAGAATGTGCACAGCCTTCTCCCTTGTATATTTATGTTTGTAAATCCAAACTGTTTTTTTTGTTTTTATTTCTCTTTTCCTTTTTTATTTTCTTTATAGATTTTCTGGGTATATCTTCTGCAATCCCTCACGAGACCATTCTCGTCCACTAGGGGTAACCTAGGGGTTTAAAGGGCTTGTTGCACATACTAAGTACAACCGTGATTCTTACGAAAGTGAGTTAGCACTTTATTTTCTTTTTCTAGGATTTTTAGTTTTATTTTACTCGAGGACGAGCAAAACTTAGGTGTGGGGGTATTTGTTAAACTAGAAATTACGATGCTTTATAGTCTTTTATTGTCTAGTATTTGTTCAAAATAAATTATTAGATTAGGATTTTAATAAATATTTTGTCTATTTTGTAGGAATTTGAAAATTTGAAAAAATGGCTTGCCAAAAGGAAGGAATGATGGATTGGATTAGGCAATAGGAAGAACCAACAAAGAACCGTGTGTGGAGATCAGTCCAAGAGACCGACCTCCTCTTTCTTTCCCAAACTTGCACGTGGGCTAGGCTCTAATTCCAGTGAGAAGCCCATTCGGCCTCCCTCCTTCTTCTATCTTTCTTAGACCCTCATTCCCTTTTCCTTCATGCGTGTGGGCCGGCCCAGCTTCTGCTCCCAAAAACGCCTAACCTGCCCTTTTTCATTTAACTCACAGTATGCCTATCACGTGACACCAACAGCCCCCCATCCCCCTTTCTTCTTCCTGGAAACCCGATAGTCACAGCAAAGAGAAAAAAACAGGTTCGCCATGCTTCTTCTTCCTCCTTTCCATACGTTATTCCATATCTCCTCTTACTATTTAGTCTATCATCATCACCATCATTAATGCAACGATTACAAGATGCGGAAGGGGCAAGAGCTTGCGTTTTAATGGAGGCCGAGAAACAGAGCGTCGGGAGTAGCAGAGCAGATTAGGATAGCGTTTTTAAGTGAAATTTACTTCTTTCGATCCCTCTTCTTAAATCGTCTTTTCTTTTAGTCACAGATGCATTTCTTAGATTCAAAATTTTTTTTTAATTATTCTAATTTTTTGCTTAATTCCATTTAGGTGTTGATGTTTCGAGAAGTTAATCAAACTTGAGCAGCATTTGATTCATCTATTTGCTTTCGTGTTAATGCTCAGAGCCGTTTGGTTTGTTCATTTTAAGGCTTGGAGTGGATGAATCTGGTTCTTTGATTGCCTATACTTTGGTTTTGGATGCTATTATCCGAGAATAGGAAACACCATTGTCGTCGTACATTGTTAAGTAAGTTTGGCAAAGGGAATGAATTCAACCAAGTGTTGGTGGCCTGAATTATTTGCAATTTGGTATTTGAGAGTTCCTTGCAATTTCGGGTATTTCTCACAGTTTTATAAATTAATTTTGTCTATAAACTTATTTGGTGGAATAACTTGACTTTGATGTTGGTTAATTTTAGCATCTAGTTTTGATTCAGTTTAGAATTTTTGGTAACCTAATTTCATAATACATCCCTGAAGATTGACACCTTCAAGTATTACAACGGTAAACCGCATACTTGTGCGAAATTACAACCAGCATCAATAGTCTCCCTCTTCAAATATGTCAATAGTTCTTCCTCATTTAGCTAGATCCATCTTATGGGGTAATGTTTGTTGTATTATGTTTTGTTACACAGGGGCGGAGGAAGGGTAGCGTCAGTGGGGTCCCCTACTAGAAAAAAATAAATTAGTATTTTGGAGACCTAGAAACACATATAAAGTAATCTTGTTCACTGAGGATGTGTGCGGCCTAGTGGTAGTAGCATCAGTATTGTTGGTTTTGGGTTAGGATGTTGCGGGTTCGAATCTTGTTACAGACATCCCTTTAATTTTTTTTCTTTATTTTTTTGGTTAGTAGCTTTTCTCCAATTTGAATTTCAAAGTCTACTAATTATAGTTTAGTACTACGATTGACTTCAATTTGTTGTTCAATTCTTAATTTGTAAATCAATTTGTTTTGTAAGTTTATGTATAAGTTTAATTGGTGAAATTCAAATCTAAATTTGTTGATTTTGTAGGTTTAATTTCAGTTCTGGGTCAAAGTATATAAATATTTCAAAAAAAATAACACTTTACTTGACTTTAGTAGTTCAACTTGTTGATCAATCCTTTAACTTGAGGTTAATTTGCTTTTTAGTTTTAATTTATGAGTTTAATTTGCCAGTTTTAATTTTGAAGTTGTTTAATTTGTAGATTAATTTGAATTCTAACTCAAAATGCATAGATATTTCACAAAAATAACTACAGAATAATCATTTTGTTTAAGTTCTAATTTAAAAACTCAGTATTGAATGAAGAAGATGGAAACGATACCACTTAACCACAATTACCAGCTTATTTCATACACCCCTCCTCCAAATTTTTGGCTTCACCATTGTTGTTATATACATGCTTCACAATAGTTTATGAGGCCATTGCCTCATCCCTAACCCACAAAGGAAAAAAAAAAACATGATTAATGATCATCATAGGCATGATGATAATTTTACATTTCATGACATTGTAGACATTTATATGAGTCATTATTCTATTAAAGCTACACAAAAAAATCTATAGATGTTTATTTAGTTATATTGGTTAGTATATGTGTAGTTTTGTCAACAAATGTAATTAAGTACTTTGCTATCTTATAAAGGTCATGGAGAATTCTACTCATAATATGTGAAAAGTACAATTGTTCGGAACTTTCTTGGAAGATAAAGGTGCACTAGTTGCATGTAAATGGAATTGTGAACTACAAAATTCACTTGAGGCATGTATGAATTTTATTGAGAATCCAGTGGTCAAGGTCTCAAGTGACATAATTTCACTTATGAGTGTTGTCAAAGAAAACAATGCACACTGAAGATGCTGAATGCGAATGTAAATAGGCTTATGAAGCATGTGGTTGATAATAAAACTATGAAATCGAATAAGCACATGACTGGCACATGTGCTACAACATACATTGCTCATCCATCAAAGTCAAGTGAGAAAAAAGAGTCACCTATAAAATTTGAGAATGCTAATGAGATGTATGCAGATAGAAGACCAAATATAATGAAAAGACAATGTCTTTTTATGGTTGTTGACTCTTTGACATCTGGCAAAACTAGATTGATGTCTCCAAAATTCAAATCCCTTTTGCTAAGGGATTTGAATTTGACCTGGGTAGACCTAGAAACCCAAATCTATTGACTTTACACAATAGTCCGATAGTTGATCAGCACCCACTGAAGTCTATGTTCAAGTGTGATTCTCATCATGGGTGAAAGCAGTCGAGGGTTACTATTTCAACCCGAATCCTTGTAGCAAATAGAAGAGAAGGATTGTAGCTGAATACAATTTCCTAAAGGATGACATGAAAGTAGCAACTGAATTGACAAAGGTAATTAATTTTAAATTTTTGTCAATTTGGTTGACGAATTAGGCATACATGATTGTTCAAGTTATTGCGTGTGTAACGTATGTTGTGATCATAATGTATAAATTTTAATGAATTTTAATTATACAATATTATGCAGTCAATTAGTGTGGGCGGGTTGAACTTCTTGCATAAAGAGGATGAGAAAGTCAATATGAATAAGGTATAAATTGCTGACGTCACTGTACTTCACACTTTGTTAGTACATATATTTAATTAACTGTTCCTTTATGATGTTGCTCTGTCAAATAGTGAGGGTGGGTTGAATATTATGCACCAAGCGAAAATCGACTTTAAGTTGAATGAGGTATAATCCAATTTTACGTACCTTATACTACGTATTTAATTTTATTTGTTACTCATCCATTACAGCAGTTTACTACTTATATACTTGTCCCCTTGGAGAGTATCCTTACAACAAAATTTGGGAACACATTTCGCTTCCCCTATGAGGAGAAAGCATATGTGACACAGTGCTGGCAATTATCTAAGCATGATAACTATTGTATTGACATTTATAACAATCAAGAATTTGGTTTTAGTACATCTCCATTTGATTTTTTGACGCTTTAATTGATATGATATGCATGTAGTATCAGTTCCACAGGAAATCAAATTATGTTTTTCATAATGGGTCTTTATGCTTTTCACATGAATATGCAGATAATTGACTTGGTTGCTTGCGAGCTCACTCTTGAAGCATGTATAAAAAGAGTGAATCGAGTCTATTTGCCAACTTGTTTTCAGGTAAATTTGTATGATTAATTAACCTTTATGTATTTATGGTGTAATTGTAATAACACCTATATTTTGTATAGCAAGTGATGACAACATGGAAGTTACCTGATAGAAAATGTAATAGAAGTGTCATTCATTTTCAAGAGAAGCTAATTTCCAAATTCATTCCAAATGGTGTTGGTCGATGTGAGAAGGCGGTTGCTCTTTTTTTTTTTTTTTTGAACGAAAAATGAAATATTTAAGCCAATTTGAAATTCTTTTTCAAATGGGTTATAAAAACATTCCTTCTCCTACATAGGTCTACATCTATATGAATGATTGAGCACTTCATTCGTTTTTGATCGTTGTGGATTTACAACATAGATGTGTTGCTCTTCTTGACTCATTACCATTGAACAAGAGTAACGATTTTAGACGGGAGTTAGCAAAAGACTTGGTAAGAATTGGATACTTATCACATTTAGTTTTAATAACTATTATGAACAGTTATCAAGTATGACAACATTTTTCTTTCCAATTATGATCAGAACTTGAGTACTCAATACAGTCTGCCAACCTGAATAATTTATTTGCTACTGCATCAAATTTTCCAATTCATGTTGAACAAGTGGCAAGACAAGCAAACGGGTTCATACAATACACCCTATTTGTAACTTCGAAAAACGATATCTTTGTTGAATTATCACTTATGTTTCTCAATATTAGGTCAAATGATTGCGGGATGCATGTGATCAAGTATATAGAAGCCGAGTCTGAATATGATTGGTCTCTTGTTTGTGAGGTAAGAGTGCATGCTGATGCAACCATGCCCTTTTCTGTTCACAAGTGGAGATATGTAGTCATATCTTAGTACTACTCATTGTTAATGCAGGATATGGAAGTAGAGCGGTTGAGAAAGATAGATGATTTACATATGAGTATTAACAATGACATAAAGTAATCACATGAAAACCTTCTACACATTTTATTCATTGAAGATATGATTAGGTGATTCATCATGTACAAAAGAATTCTGAACCATAAAATTTTAAAAACAAACTCTTATGAGCGCCAAGAAAACGAATGAGGCTATAAAGAACTCTACTGTTAATACCACTGTTGCGGACCCGTTATGGGATAAAAATGCCTATTTGTCAGAGGACGATAGTTCTATGGAGAACTCCTTGAATATATTTGGAAAGGTAATGATTGTACTAATCATTATCATTACTTGCTCTAAACTTCTGATTGATATGTTTGACAAATTGAATCCTTCTTGTATAGTTGCTTCAAGATTGAGAGGTGATTTAGCTAACAAGGTAATATCATGTGTTATGTAATTCGATATACATCCTCATGTGTCAAATTACTTGCTTTTTATAATATGTCATTTTAGTTGAGATCGTAGTTATAATACTACTTAGTGCTACAATTGCAAGATTATGACGAGGTTGAAATTGAACTCGAATATACATTTCTACAATCAATAGTGGATACACTCAATGATGAAGAGCGACAATGTTGTGCATTATGTTAGACTTTGTATATGCACAAGAGTACAAAAGATGAGATTGTATACTTGACTCAAGAATTTGGGATAAGTGCAATAGTGCGAGAGTTTACTAGTTATTTCCAATGGGCCATCTAACTGATTCTGCAAGATAATATATTGACTCTTCCCTTACCTTGTTCGCTTTTATGTTGTAATTTTTGCAATTGTATGGCCGTCCTTAAATTTTTTAGGTTATTGATATTGTTGGTGAGTTAATACTTGAATCGCATAAAAGACATCTGAATCAAATAGATTTGCTGACACACTTCCAGGTGAATTCAATGAATTTATTCACTTTGTTTTGGGTTTTAAAATGAGTTAAATATGCTGACTACCACATCTGATGTAGCCAAGGATATATTCGTGGGTTGCACAATGTGATCACCCCTATGATGGGGGTAGAACACAGACAACAAAATTCGAAAATTTCGAAATGAATGTTATGTTTAACATGATTCCAACATATATTATTGAAGTTGAAAAGGTAGACATCTCTACCATAAAGAACAAATCTTTATGTTTAAACTTCCAGAGTTGTGAATGTTTTGCGATGGGTTTTTTTTTATTATAGGTGTATTTCAAGGATGGAAAAGTTCACCGGTTACTGATTGTTGTCGATCATTTACATAAAAAAGTGCGTATCTATGGGGTTTGGAGATTATGTATCAAAAGGATCAATGCTAAGTGTAGATTCATCATTTTGATTCAAGTGCATAAATATTTAATAAAAAGATATTCAAAGGATAGAAAAGAGTACTCAGTCTGTCCAAATTCATCAGGATTAAATCAAATGAAAAATTTACAATTGCTAGTCGAATAAAATAAAAAATGAAAATGATTCCATTAAAACTTAAGGGATGAAGGACTAGAATATCCACGACTTTAAAATAGCCATTGCTAACATCTACATACATGTTTACTTGAAATAACATAGTAAGCACTAACACTGAAATCCATCTGGTGATTTACTTGCTTGTATACCTAGAGATTTGATGTAAAAGCCAGACAACTTGAAAAATGACTATTTAATAAGCTCAAATTGAAATCAGTAAAAAGTATTAAGCTATCTAAGACCTAAAAAATCATCTACTAATAGACATTGCATTTTTGAACACCTAGATCTATCAATCAAGCACTCAAATTTGCATGTGAAATAAATGAATCAAACACCAAAGCCCAAGTTCGTCACAAATAAAATAGTTGAAACCAATAACCCATCAGTCAAAACATAAAATTAATACAATCCTACCAATCATTGGGAATGTTTATGAAGTAGGTAGATTCATTTTTTAGGTAGAACGAATTCAACTTCACACGTGGAGAGATTGCATCCTTTTCTCACCTATGCAAAAATGTATGCAACAAGCACTGTTATATTCTGCCATTGCAAGATGTGAAGATTGGTAGTTGACATACACCAGATTCATAAACTATAGTACAAAATCCATTATTCCTCATAAGTTTGCTAAAGTAGGCTTTTAACATTCTATCTAGCAAATGAATTAGGTTATTACCTTAAGATGGGTCATTGCATATGCTAATCTTCAATGGCAATCACAGTATCTTCCAATGCATCCATTTGTTCCTTGATTTTTCTGCAAAAAGCCAATAAAGAAGTACACAAAATATGTTGAATTATAATAATCTAGCAACACCCACAATTGAGCATAAGCAATAACAAATCAGATGAAGAGAACATATCTTAATTAGAATGATATGGACATCATCCCCATCGATAATTTCCAAGGGTTTGATAATGAGACATGAGGAGATATTAGTCTTTACCAACACATAACCACAAATTGAGCATTACATGGGTGTTTGACAATACTTGCAAGTTCTTTAGTAATTCAAAATAATCGAACCCTATAAGAGCTATAAAGTAAGTCACCTATAATATGGCAAAATAAAGAATTACAAATATATCAAAAAACACAGGAAAAGTTAGAATGCACAACAAGGCATACAAAGACCACTACCAATGTAAATCTGGAACCCAATCTACCACAAGAGTATCATCATCTAACTTGTCCATATCTACATGCGGATGATACATAGCCTATGTGCATAATGAAGAATAAAAAAAATTTGGGCATCACTAGCCGGGGAAATATGACTTATAAAATTATAAAATACCAGCATATGAGCTGATAATGTAAATACCAATATGAAATGGTTACCATTGAGGCCTCTCCTTCTTCATACAAAGAAGGCATACAATGTAGCAATCCATTCGAAGATGGTCGTTCCATTTACAAAGTGAAAGCTTCTTTAGGTGATGGTGGAGAGCTATTCAAGTTTATGCTATTGTCCTCATCTTCCAAAGGTGTTTTATTCAGATTAAATGATACTTCATGTGGTGAAACAGGCGTTCGGGAAAACTGGGAAGACTAGAATTCGTGTGCATTAATGTGTACATCCTTCCCAACTTCTAGTTGAGGACATTTGCGCTTATTATGCCCTCGAATGCCATAATGTCTGCATTTTCTTAAACTTTGTGGACACAACATCCGGATCTCGAATTCCATTGAATTTCAATGGACTATCTCCTTCAACAGTTTTCCCTTTAATCTTTGCATGTTTATACTTGAGCCAAAGCTTTTGCACACAATCCATTGTCTCCTTGTAATGCACATATTCCTTAGAAGCCATGAGACATAACCAAAAAAAAAGCGACGTAAGGTACGTGTAATGCCCCCAAAATACTAATGACATGATTTACGGAAAACTGTAGCGGAAGAGTTAATAATAGAAGGCGCTACCATCGTCCTGATAAGGACAAGGCTCACTGAAATCATTTAATGTTGCAACTCATGTTCACAATCACAAAATCTATTAAGTTGAAACACTTCAAGACCAAAGTCCATAATAGTTCAACTTCAATACCATCGACTTAATCATACCATGTGCTAACTCACACTCTACACTACGCAAGCATATTGAATATAGACCCAACTTGACCCTGAGATCGATCCTAACATTCATGCTATCCTGAATCCACTGTGAGCATCTGATGACTTCCAAAAGAGCTTGCTAAAAGGAGAAACATGTGATACTTCATCACGTAAAATAGAAAATATGAAAACAATTGGAAAATGTGAGTAAAAACTTAGTACATGCATTCCTGTATTGCAAAATGAGCATAGAAACACTGTTGACGGGTACCCACCTTTGTAATTCATTTAGTTGGCAATAACAATGAAAATGAAAGTGATATGAAACTGAATCGCTCATTATTATCTGGATGTGAACCCCTTGTAATGGTCTGATCTATGCACAGGTGTACACTTGCTAATCCAATCAAGAGTTGGCCTGAATCCGTGCGGGTAAATGATGGGCTGACGCCCTATAGATGATAACTGATGGGGTCACAAGTTAAATGGCAAATCACTGTATAAACTAATTTATTGATAAACTCATCAAGAGTTGTAACTTGATAAACATGTTCTACTTTTTGAAAATACAGGCAATGGACGTACCTTGAGTCTTTAAAAATGTCATCTGACTTGGTAAAAGTCAGCTGTTTCATAAATATCATTTGACTTGATAAATATGTTCTGACTTGATAATACTTATGCATAATGAGGAACGATAACTGGGCCTCGATTCTGTTTTATAAATGCCATTGTAGGTATATGTAGTCAGCAAATGATCCTTACTCACATAATTGAATAAGTATGTGTAATATAAATTGAGTAATTAAATGGTATACATAACTTGGGTATTCCAATATAACTTCAAACTGAATTAATAAAAGTAATTAAATCCGATATAAAGTAAATGAAAGTAAAATAGACCACAATGAGATGAATGAGATTACAAAGGAAAAAGCCTTGATGGTGACAAATGAGAGAGTGGTTGTGGCCTTTTATGAGATAGGTTGCTGATACGGGTTTAAGGCCTGCTGATGTATAGCTTGGTTCAAGATAACAGCGAGTACACTAGATTGGCTTGATAAATACATTTGATACATTCTGAATTGAGTAAGTAATAAAGGTTTGAGGCCAAGAGAGATATATCCTTGGTTCAAAATAACATAAATCGCAATAACTTAGTCTGATAAATATGGTTTCTGAGTCACAACTCTCCCCACTTCTCATATTTCATTTATAAATCTATTAGATATAGAATGCCACCTGAAATGAATCATTGAACTCAATAGAAGCTATTAAGCTCACTAAACTTGGTATTTTCTTTGAAAAAATCATAAATGATTCAAAGCTCATAAACAAGCTCCCAAATCATATACTTGTCTTCTTCTTTCTCATAAATCAAGCTAAAAGTTCCATGAAAGTCCATGAACATTCATTCCCCCCTTAAATGACCTTACTTGGCCCAAAATATACAAAATAAGTGCATGATCAATCTCACTCAATCTTTTTTATTGCTCTTTATATAATTACTCAAAATCCTTCCAAAAATCACCAAACTCAAAATACTCAACCAAAATTTATGAAATCTTATACTAAATTCAAAAACAATATGGACAATCTATAGTAAAATTTTTAAAATTTTCCTCCCATTGTATGCTGCACAGAAATCGCAATAACAGCCCAATTTGCACAAAAGCAGGTTAGTTCACTTCAAAAATTCATAACGTTCACCATTAACCTCAACTGGAGACCTAAAATCCCAATATGAAAAGATTAAGAAGTCCCAAAAAACTTTCATTTGTAAACAAAATATGATTCCCACAATAGGGTTCCCAAAATGGGGTTAAAACACAAGTGTGTTAGTTTTTAGTTCATTCTGCACAGTTTTGGTAAAACGACCATAACTTTTTCCACAGACCTCGGATTAAGACGATTCAAAATCCCTTTGAAAGCTAGCACATTGAACTATCTTTCCACCAAAAATCATAATTTTTTCGTGGGTCGATCATTACCAGTTTAATCCTGAATTCTGCCCCGTTTTCCTGAAATTTTTAGCCTCCACTGTTTTAGCTTTCTCTTCCTTTTTCACATAAATCCTCACTTGAAATCATCCCAAATCACCACAATCAGATATAAAAAGATCATTTAAGGCCTCATATATATAACCCATATCAAAATCACAACAAATGAAAGAAGCAAGCTTGGATTCAACTTTCATGATTCAACTCATTTGATCACACTTCCAACTCATCACCCACAGCTTTAGACATCACTAAACTCAATAAAAATTGCATAATAACACTTATTTTTATCATATAAACAATAATCATAACTAAAACAACCCCAAAATAAAAAATAAATCAAGATCAAGTTAAGACTTACCTCATTTCAAGCTTGAAAGAGAGAGGGGTAGGTGGTGTTTGGTAGTTGTGGGGAAGGTGAGTGGTGGTTAGTGGTGCTCGGTGGTGAGGCTGGTGGTCGGCGACAGCAGCAGCAAAAACACAGTAGGGGGGTTGGCCATGTGTGAGGAGGGAGAGTGGAAGAGGAGAAATGGGTGTTTGCCTTGCCTAGATATTTTTTTTTTTTTAGCCTTAACTTGCTAATTGGCTAATTTAAATACATACGTAACATTGCTTTTTGCTTAGTATAATTTAGGTGTAAATCATGATAATTAGTGGTAAATAAACACAAGTAACTTGGGCCTCGTGTAATTAGGCCTAAATCATGGGTTTTGGGCTTGATTTTAGGCCCGAAAATAAGCGAAGATTGCGTTAAAGATTTTATAAGACTCGGGATTAAATTTTTCTGATGTTTGGAAAATAATTAATCGCTAAATCATGCTTACCGAGGCTTAATATCGACTCACCCAACTTAAACGATAAATAAAACTTGATTTACGAAGTGGGTCTCAAAATGAAATATCTCCCAATTAGGATGATTAAATATGATAATTGAATGCGGAAAATTTAGAAAACATAATGGAATTCGTTGATTAGATAAATTGGGGTGCAATTGAATCATTAGACATGATTTGGTTAATTAAATACCCTTAAATGATAAAAAGAATAAACATGAGTTAAACAAATAAACATGATTAATTAAGTAAATAAATATGATTTAAATAAATAAACATGGGTTAGGTTCATGCTATTATAGTACGCATTTCTAGAATTTGTCACATGTTGATCAAAAACTGCAGTCTCATTCACAGTTAAATCTGGCCTTAAATAAATCGTCTGTCTCTTTAGAATGCAACCCTTAAGGATTCAATCAAATTGTTAATGTTTCATTAGAGCGATCGTATGCTGACATGGAAAACCTACAGACTCCAACTTAATGCAGCAATAGCCCATAGTGTCATTAGAAGACACACTACAATGTATGAGGAGTATTTTTTATTGGACTATTCTAACCTGCATATGGTGGAAACATATGCATTATAAGAAATCTTCTAATGAATGTTACTATGAAAAATTACATGTATTATTCTGGATTCACAAACCTGTAAAATTTACATCCATTTGTTTCCTGCTATTCTTTTACTACGTACGCTGACTCAAACAATAGCTCTTGCCAGAACTTGTTCTATGCTCTTCTTGTGTATACTTGGGCAACATCTCTTTTGACATTTAGTAGTGGAGGGTGAATTTCAAGAATGCTATACTTTGAGATATAATCATTTTGCATCTTATGGTATCGAATTTCACTCATTCTACGTTCATAACTCTGAATAAATTGGTAGAATTTCATCTTTTTGTTGACAAATACTTTCACCGTTCGATTCATCGACTCACATCATTGTGTGCTTCTCATCCCAGCAAAAAAATAACCCTGCAGATAAGCCTTTGCGCATTTTTCCTTAGTTTTATATATATCAGCAGCCCATTTATGCTCCTTTATATCAATCTTATAATGAGTGATAGCTCTTGCCACCCTTTTGAAAATCTTCAGGCCTTCTATACTTATCCGCACATTTAACAAAACCATGTGCAAATCATTTACCAACATGTTGCCCATATTTTTCATTAAATGCCATAAGCATATGCAATGACATGTGCCTGGCCACACTTCTCTTATTGTGTATGCCATTGCATTATCTCTATCTGTCATAATTATTACGGGTTGTCGTCCATCCATTGCTTTCACCAACTGATTTAATACCCGTATAGATGTCTCCTTCGTTTCATCAAGTAGCAAGGGACATCCAAATGGAATGGTTTACAAATGGTGATTTATGCCAACAAAAATGGTAAATGATTTATATAATTATTCGACTTGTAGGTAGTGTCAAATGCCAATGTTTGTCCAAAAATTTTGTAGTCAACTCGAGACCTACCATTACACCAAAACAATTTTGTCTAATTTCCCATCTCCATCAATAGTATAACTCACAAAGAATAGTGGATCTATCTCCTACTTTCCATGTAAATAAGCTAAAACTACTTCAGCATCATTCTCTAACCGCCTCCAATGTTGATCCACAACATTATATGCATCTTTCCTTACACAACCAAGATTATCATGGCCTCCAGCATCATGTAGAATTTGGGTATAAATTTTCTTTTGACTTATTTCTAAATCATACATCTCACTAACTTGAATTTTGGTTACTTCACTATACCCTAAAAGCTCGAATCAGATTCACTTATTGCAAGGGAACATGATGATGATTGTGTTCCTTATTGAACTCTTTTGCTATATACCGACATGTTTTTTCATGTATTTCATACTTATAAAGGCCTTACAAAAACACCTTGTTTCATCTTTTGCCTTCCTTTTCATATCTTGGCGGTTCCTGTCCTTCTCGGATCTCATGCCTTCACGATCACAACAAAAGCGTAATGATGTTACCATACCATGATGATTAATTCGCGGTGTCTCTCTTCTAACCCCAAATCCAACTGCTTTAGCATAAGTACAATGGAACATTTCACACTTAACTGGTGTTTTAAAGATTAACTTCTTCATGTCGTTTTCGTCAAGATCATCTAGCCTTTTGTCCATGAAATTCGAGCTGGTTCCTTCATTTTGCTTTTCCTCACTAACTAGGTCATCCATAATATCTTCAACACATTGAGTTTTATCGACAATTCCTATTGGATCAACTCCTTCCATACCCTGCACAGAATTGAATGTTAGAAACATTACAATTTTAAAGTAACAAACCAAGGATATTACAATGCATTTTCAAAACCCTTTTAGGCAGTTTTCAAACCAATGGAAGCTTCCATTAAGAAGAGCATTATCCAATGTTGTTTCTGAAACAGATATGCATGGTTTAAATATGAAAACAATTGTAACCCCAACTCCCTCTTTTAAAAAAGCCACATAAAAATAAAATATATTAATAAGTAAAACCAAAGTCACCTGTTCATCTTATTTACAAATATGTAGTGTACGAAAAATAAAGATAAGGGACAAGGGAGACACAAATGGCGAAAAAAGTGATAAGAAATAATGGCTTCTATCGAAACAAGTGGGGTTTATGGGGACATGTACTTGTAGTTATACCAACTATTATTATAGCTGTTTTTACAGATATTTCTCTTGCATTAGTTCTAGAATTTTCTTTTACTAATAGTTTCTTTTACTAGTGAGGCAAAGGGGAAGGGGTACATTAGATGACAAAGCTTTAACTATATGAGGGACTAACAGGAAGTTCATAACCTACAATCTATAGCATTCTAGGCTTTAGTCTGAATGTCAGCACATCCATGATGGCCAAGTACCATAGAGAGGAAATACATCACGATAGAAAGTTAGCTATGTTACTGTGGTTATGAATGGCATACTACAATTGGCATACCAAAATTGGTTTGAAGTGGTTTGAAATAGGCAAAAAATGGCAAATTAAAAAAAAAAAATACAAACTCCATCAGTAACATATTAGCATATCCACTACACCCTGCCATTGATGATGATGAAGGGGGGAAAAAAAACAGAGGAGTGAGACATCGTAACATTAATCCCAATATGACAAATACAATTCATGTTGAGAAAATGAAATGCACATCAACTTATTGAAATATCATCGCATTCTCTTCATTTCAGATACAAGGCTGAGAAATGCATATATCGATTAACCTATGACTATTGCAGCCAACTGAAACCAAAAAACAAAATAAAATTATAACACTATTCTATGACTTATAAAAACTAGATTATGTGGCAAACAAAGAAGAAGATAATCAATTACCAGTTTCTGCCCTCTATTGAACCAAGAAAAGTTGTTGTCCGACTAATTGATCCAGACAACTACATTATTTCGACCATTTCTTCACTTTAGCTTATGAATCACAGTTCCTAAGCAACTCAGGATGATAAGCCAATGGATATGTTCAAACCACCCGTTGCCATCTTGCTCAGTGATGTATGCCTAATTATAATTGAATAAGATGCTCAGCATAAAAAGGTCATCAATTACACTCATCACACATACAAATGCACATTGACAATGCACAAAAGTGAGTTTAACCTCTCAAGCACTAAATGGCTACATCTACCTTAGGGGGGGAGGGATGGGGGGCACTATTTTAACAATCCTTTAGAATCAAATCCCTAGCAATATTGATACCTCAGTTCTTCTCATATCAGTACGTACTTGCCCTGTGGTATGCAGCCATTTACAGTTGCTCAAAAATGTACCACATTCCAAAACAAAAAGGAGTACTCGGTTGAAACCCACTCATGAATATTGAATACCATACACAAATTGCGAATCCGAAAGCATGTACAAAGAAACTAGACTTCAGCACATGGTCAAAGATAAAGCAGAGTATGAAAATTTCCATTACTTACCGCTGGGTTATATATACCAATCTCTTGGTGAGCACAGTATCCTGGATTAAGTTGCATACTAAAGGCTTAGTGCACAGACAACTTTTAGCATCTTCCGATACAATCTAGCTTCCAAGCCCAATGTACAGGAACAATAACTCCAAGCAATATTGTCCATCCCATATACATTTCCCAAGCATGCGACATTCCCTTTTTTCCCCTTTCTGGGTAAGGGTGTTCATATATTGGGGATTGGAAAAGAATGAGGCATGACTTACAAGAAGGTTTTCACATATCCTAAATAGAAATTGGATGCCCCTTTCAAAGTTAACATTACTATGGACATTTTGAAATGAGAACTTATAATCTATGTTATATAATAAGCCAAGGCCCTTATTAATGTATAACTTTTGAACTGCCCATTTTATCCTTTCTTACTAGTAAAGTAACAGGGCTAAATTAGTCATAAAAATATATTTTAACTTCTCATCACTACTAAAAAATTTCATGCTGCCGTGAAAAATAAAACAAAGAGAAAACTACCCACAATCCACAACATAACTGCGCATCATTTTCAAATCTTCAAAAAATTAAACTGAAAAAAATCTAACTACAACAGGTACAAACTTAATTTGATTTTGGCAACTGCCTGACCCATCTCCACTCATTTATCCTTGACTTGATGGTTACATCTTACTCAAATCCATCAGCATATAAATGTTTGAAAGCAAATAATCCTCGTTGCATAGATTCTTAATTGCTGTGGTCCTTTCTCTATAGTAATCAAAATTAGAGAAATATGTGTTGAAGGCAAAATCTATGAAATCAAGAAGAGAATTAACATTGGACCTCAATAATGGCTAGCTTCACATCCTCACCCCCCGAGAAAACCCTTTCTCATGCACTTGAAGGGGTAGGGAATTGTTGCCCTTATTTGAGATGGTGGCGGTGACGACTTCAATAGTGCTAATAGCAATGATGATGATGGATACAATAGTTGCCTTTGCCTACATATCACGACTGGCTCTTAACTTTGCCTAAGCTCAACAAGTAAAGAACCTACCATGTTACTTCGATCTATTCCCTTGTAAACTACAAAGAAGTTTTTTTTTTTTTTTTTTTTTTTTTTTTGTGGGGAGGTAACTCTATGAACATAAATACAACTTAGCTAAGGCATTTGACCTTTACCAGGTATTCTAAAAAAGACCAGTATAACTTTTCATGTCTAGAAAATGCCATCAATAATAATAAATAGTTAATGTAGCTGATCTGGAAGCCCAAAGAATGATCAAAATAGAGCCATACTGTGAAAGCTCACAGTGCTTGATATTCTGTTCCACTTAATCCTTAGGGTAGACACTATTAGATATTCAGATATAAACCGACCTTAGGTCTTGCATGTGCATAACTGCACACGCACACACACACACATACACATGTACACATTCATTAAATATACACACCCAAAGACACATAATGCTCGATGGTGGACATCCAAGACTCAGGAAACATATAAAATAGAGAGCTAAACACAACTTTCATAGACAACAATGCAAACAGAGTTTGCATTATCCACATCCACATACAGGAATAGCACAGCAAGGCAAAGCTAACATCACTAGGAGGAATCAACATCTTCTCCATCAGGGCACTATCAAGCATCAATACATGGAAAATTCATATATATATTCAATTACTTAACCAAAATCTCATCTTAGGGCACTTTTGGATAAGTAAAGACACTGCAGATATGTGGCCCGTGGATGATACTCAAAAACAGCTTCATTGACTCCCCTGTCTAAGATAGGCAACTAGGTAGGGAAGATGAGTTCAATCCAATATCTCAAGTGGCATTCACATCCACAAAAGCCCCACCCAAACCAAGGCATTGTGAAATAATTTAAAAACCTTCAAAAACTTGAAAAAATTTTTGTAATACCAACACCCCCCTAAAAAAAGAAAAGAAAAAAAAAAGAGTATTCCATCATTTATAATAAAAGCAAAGTAAATCTTAACCAATGAATTTTCATCTAAGGTGCAAATTAGCAAACCTTGAATCAACTAAAAACTCTAGCCTAGCAGCCTAGCCCACCGGCCACCACCATACCATCTCATTGCCAATAGGAAAATGGAAGGAGGGCTTACTGGTGGCTAATGACCCCAAATAAGGGGCTGTCAAACACTAGCAAGCCATCATCCAAGACCCTACCCCCCCCAAAAAAAGCCCCTTCTCTTGCTTAACCTCAACCAATCACGTATTCTTTCCTACCAAGATTATGTCATAGCAACCTTGTTAG
The DNA here is from genome assembly GCA_029747015.1 of Carnegiea gigantea. Classification (NCBI taxonomy): domain Eukaryota; kingdom Viridiplantae; phylum Streptophyta; class Magnoliopsida; order Caryophyllales; family Cactaceae; genus Carnegiea; species Carnegiea gigantea. The sequence continues at coordinate 30,423 of JAKOGI010001411.1, read as the reverse complement.
CCCTCCCCTAAAAAAACCAGGCCAGCCATTCCCCTCCCTCCCCCCATCCCCATTCCCATCCCCATCCCCAAAAACCTCACCTCAGTCATTTCGTTGAAATTCAGCTTAATTGATCACAAGTTACACAACCTGATGCAAATCTCACTTATTCTACTGTGGGCTTAATAAGAAACTAACCTTAGTTTGAAGGATTGCTGATGCACGCATGCTCGGACGGAAGGTGCGGCTTAGGGCTTCGAACATGGCAACAATGAACCACTTGGGTGGAGAGCGGTAGATTTCAGAGTACCTTGATGTTCTCTACTATGGCGCCACACCAGTGACGAGAAATCAGTGAGGAGATATGGAGAAGCAGAGAGCCAGCGAGGAATTGATGAGGGCAGAGGTAGAAGGACAGATAAAAGTGCTTGTGTGTGACAGATAGAGAGATAGAGAAAGAAACGGGAGGTGGTAGTGGGTGTGAAAAAGTTGGGCGGTTACTTTTTTTTACCATATAACGGGTTCCCTTTAAATAATTCAACGGTTAAGATTTTGTAAATAAAATCAAGGGCTCTTATCAGTTTCAACTATGATAATTGAAATAAAAGTTAACCATGGTAGAATCTTCGTAAATTGTACTCTTTGCCTACAAACGTCGAGGAGGAGTTGGACATTGTAGATCAGTTGGTAAAAACGATTGCCTTTTAATCAGTAACGTATGTGATTTCAAACATGGCAACGACAATTGGTTGATTTTCTTATTTTTAATATTTTTCAACCTTTTTCCTCCCCCTCCCCCAAACATTGCCTAACTATTTTTCGAAATATATTACATTAGTTAAATTATGCTTTTCAGTAAAAACTATCCACTAAAAACTGGTTGCTTAATAGTGATCTATTGTTCACTAAAAATTAGCTTATTTTCACCAAAATATTTTTAGTAGTTTATCATCTACATGTTATTTAGGGTTTATATTTTTAAATTTTTTTTATCTTTTCATCTTTTTGGGGGGCAACATTTGTCTAATTTTTTAAAATACATTACACGAGGGAAATTTTTTTGAGAATCAAATTGTTGTCCCAAAAAAATGTTCATTAAGCAATGATCTATTATTCACCCAAAATTGACCTATTGTTCACTAAATATTATTCCACTGTACATTGTAAACTACCCTAATGTTCACTAGAAGATAACCTATTGTACACTAAATATTAATTTATTATTTACTAAAAAATTGAATTATTCACAAAAAATTAACCTAATGTTTACCAAAAGATAATATAGTCTACACTAAAGATTAATGTATTTTTCACTAAAATTAAAGTATTGTTCAGTAAAAATTAAAATAATATTCACTAAAAAAATAACGTAGTGTACACTAAAAAATAACATATTGTACACTAAAAATTAAAGCAATGTTCATTAAAAACTAGCCTATCGTACACTAAAAAAAAACCTATTGTACACTAAAAATTAAAGTATGTCTTAATAAAAATTAACGTGTGGTTCCCTGCCTTTTTTCTTCTTCTCCTCATTGCATTCACAATATCGGCGTGAACCACAAATAAAATATTATATATAATTATAGATGTGTTTACAGCTTAAACTGGAAGAAGTAAGGCCTAAGAAAACACTTAAAAACAAAAGATAAATGTATAAAATTAAAAAGTAACACACACAAAAAGGAGTACACAAAGTGCTCATATGATGACCTGAACTCACAACCATCATCAAGGGGTCCCCAACGCCACCACTACACCCATTATAAACTTTATTACTTTGTTGCGATGAATTAATATATGACAACATATGGAAAATAAACGAAAGTCACAGACACGCGTCTTTCCGCACATGTTTACGAAGGGAGTATACAATGCTCCTATACCTGAGGATTTACAATATAACTTGTGTCTTATGCCTGTGTTAGGGGAGAATATTTCAAATAACAATATGCTAGCTTTACCCCTAAAAAAAGGAAGGGCGGATGCTTTTTTTTATTTTAAAAAATAACTATATATATATGTACGTACGTATGTACATATATATATATATATATATATGTATATGCATGTATGTATGCACGTATATATATATATATATATATACACACACGCGCGCGCGCGCGCGCACACACACACATATATATATATATATATATATATATATATATATACACATATACATAGATACACAGATAAATATATATATATATATATACATACATATATATATATATATACATATATATATATATATATATATATATGTACATGTACATATATACACACACACGCAGACACACACACACACACACACACACATATATATATATATACATATACATATAAATATACATATACATATGTACATACATATTAATGTATGTACGAAGGATTGAAAGAAATCAAAGCTAGAATTCACTAAACTCACGGTTTAAGCAAGTAAATATAGTTTTGCTTCTTAAAACCCGTGTGGATGAAGGATGAATTTGATAGAGCTAAACTCAATGTTTGGATATAGAATCACCACCAAACATAAGCTTAGGGTCCCTAAACTTGGATTAAGATTTAGAAACACCACTTAATCAAAGATTGGGACTTACTTGATCACTACTTTAATCAAACAAATTAAGGATAAGCAAGTGAAGCGTTTGAGAAATCGAAAGCAAAATGATCTCAAAGGGTAATCTGATTTCAAAGCGTAATGAAACAGCCATGCCGTGTGTTTGCCTTAAGTTACAAGCCTAGCTAGCACTCACCTAAGCAAGCACACACCTAGACCTTACCCTCCTAGGGAGGAAAAGTATTAAACTCGCCTAAGCTTCACGGTTAAGACTAACCGTGTTCAAACTATGCTTAAGACTAATCTAATTACGTTCTTAACATGAAGGAAAGCAAAACAAACGATGTTTACAACTTAATTAGATTATGCTTAAGCTTAATCATGCAGATTACTAGGCTGAGAGCATGTGGTTCAGCCGAAAAGTACAATCCCCTTTACGGCCGGCCAATCACCTTCAAGAGACAAAGTCTTTTGCAGCTTGCATGCCATTGGTTGTTCTTTTCAAGGTCTTTTTGCAGCTGATCATTGGTCTTCTAGACACCTTGGGACGTGTGGCATTCTGGATTGGAGGAAGCAAACCCACGAGAAGAGGAAAATTGAAGCCGTGCTGCTGAACCGGGTGCATGATTGGAAATTATCACTTGGGCTTGAAAGTAGACATCATAAGGATTCCAAAATGCAAAAATTCAAGAGTTAAGCCACAATGTAGCTTAAGTAATTAGATGACAAAACCGGGTACATTTTGGTCCTTTAACCCGGATGCATACTTTAGGCTCTCTTCAACAATATGAGCCAATGCTTGGACTTTGGAGCTTGCAATGGACCTTATTGGACTTGCTGGACCTTCTTCCTTGTCTCTGGGGGTGGAGACTCCATCATCCTCCCCTTGTTGAGAAGATTTGATCCCCAAATCAGCAAGGTAATCGTCTTCTTGGTAAGCTTTCAAGTCAGCTGCATTGAATGTGGCTGAAACTCCATAGTCACCTGGTAAATTGTAATAACCCAACCCTAACCCATATTTATTTATTTATTTAAATCATATTTATTTATTTAATTAATCATGTTTATTCATTTAATTTATCACGTTTATGGATTTAATCATTCATGGTTATTTGCTTAACCAAGTCATGTTTATTAATTCAATTGCACTCAATTTATATATTTACCGAATTACCTTATGTCATTTAAATTTTCTATTTTCATTTATCGTATTTAATCATCCCGATTGGGAGATATTTTATTTGGGTCCCATTTTGCAATTCAAGTTTCACTGATTGTTAATTCAAGTTTTGTTGATTAATTAAATATTGAGTGAATCGATAGTAGGCTTCGACAAGTATGGTTTAAGAAATTATTATTATTATTGTAGTTATTGTTATTATTATCATTATTATTATTATTTTTATAACATTGCAAAAATTTAATTTTGAGTTACGTAAAATCGTTATCGTTACGAAGCATTTTATTTCCGAATCCAATTTTTTTGGGCCCAATTTGAAGCTCAATAAGTTTGCTTATTAACCTAACTAATTACAATAATTAAGGTTAACCATGGTTAGTTAAATAGTCATTTTCTAGTTAAAAACTTAGCTAAAGAGTTAGATTAGTCAACAAAACACAATTCAATCCAAAACTTCATCCTCTCTCTCCTCTCTCTTTCCTCCCCATGGCAGCAGAAGCCACCACTGTTCTGGCTGATTTCCGGCCACTTTTCCTGCCAGCTCCGACGATCTCCGACCCCTCCCGACATCCTAATACCTCAAGTTACCATCTTGCATTATCAAAACTAGTAAACCTCGTCTCCATCTCTACTTATTTTCAATCAAAGTGAGTACCTTGAAACTTGATCTTGTTGGTTTTGATTTTTATTTTAGTTTTGATTGTTGTTTTAATGTTTGTGATCATTGATCATGATATTTTGATAAGAAATAAGAGTTATTTTGGTGTTGATCATGGTGAAGTTGAGCTTGAATCATGCTAGGATTTAGGGATGATCATGTTCATGCAAGCTTGAGTTAAAACCATGTTTATGGATTGATTTGTATTTAATTTTATAATCTTTAGTTTTATTGATAATTATGATGATGTTTTTGGTGATTTTAAATAATTTCAAGTGAGGATTTATGTGAAAAAGGAAGTAAAAACTAAAACAGTGAAGGCTGAAAATTTTAGGAAAACAGGGCAGACTTCGGGATTAAACTGGTAATGATCGCGCCATGGGTAAGTCATGATTTTTGATAGGTAGATAGTTCAGGATGTTATCTTTCAAATGGATTTTGAATTGCCTTAATCCGAGGTCTGTGGAAAACGTTATGGTCGTTTTACCAAAACTGTGCAGAATAGATCAGAAACTAACGCACTTGTGTTTTAGCCCCATTTTGGGAACCCTCTTGTGAGAATCATGTTTTGTGTTGTAAATAAAATTTTTTTAGGACTTCTTAATCTTTTCATATTGAGGTTTTAGGTCTCCATTTGAAGTCTAGGGTGAATGTTATGAATTTTTGAAGTGAATTGACCGGCTTTGATGCAAATTGGGCTGTTATTGCAATTGTTGTGCAGCGTACACTTGGAGGAAACTTTAGAAACTTTTGCTATAGATTTTCCATATTATTTTTGAATTTTCTATAAGATTTCATGAATTTTGGTTGAGTATTTTGAGTTTGGTGATTTTTGAAAGCACTTTGAGTAATTGTGTGAAGAGCAATAATAAAGATTGAGAGAGATTGATAATGCATTCATTTTGTGTATTTAGGCCAAGTAAGGTCATTTAAGGGGCAAATAAATATTCATGGACTTTCATGAAGCTTTTGGCTTGATCAAGGAGAAAGAAGAAGACAAGTATATAATTTGAGAGTTTGTTTATGAGCTTTGAATTATTTATGGATTTTATAAAGAAAGTACCAAGCTTAGTGAGCTTAATACCTTCTTTTGAGTTCAATGATTCATTTGGGGTGAAATTCTATATCTAATGGATTTATGAATGAAATATGAGAAGTGGGGAGAGTGGTGACTCAGAAACCATCTTTATCAGACCAAGTTATTGCAGTTTGTGCTATTTTGAACCAAGATATATCTCTCTTGGCCTCAAACCTTTATTTCTTACTTAATTCAGAATGTATCAAATGTATTTATCAAGCCAATCTAGCGTACTCGTGGTTGTCTTGAACCATTATACATCAATGAGCCTTAAACTCGTATCAGCAACCTCTCTCAGGAAAGGCCACAACCACTCCCTCATTTGTCACCATCAAGGCCTTTTTCTTTGTAATCTCATTTATCTCACTGTTGTCTATTTTACTTTCATTTACTTAACTTTCATTTACTTTATATCAAATTTAATTACTTTCATCAATTCAGTTTTGAAATTATATTGAAATACCCAAGTTATGTATACCATTTAATTACTCAATTTCTATTACACATACTTTTACTTACTCAATTATGTGAGTAAAGATCATTTACTGACTGCATATACTTACAATGACATTTATGAAATAGAGTCGAGGCCTAGTTATCGTTCCCTGTTATACGTAAGTGTTATCAAGTCAGAACATATTTTTCAAGTCAGATGAAATTTATGAAATAACTGACTTTTATTAAGTCAGACGATATTTTTAAAGACTTAAGGTACGTTCATTGCCTGTATCTTCAGAAAGTAGAACATGGTTATCAAGTTACAGCTCTTAATAAGTTTATCGATGAATCAGTTTATACAGTGATTTGGCATTTAACTTGTGATCCCGTCAGTTATTATTTATAGGGCGTTAGCCCATCATTTACCCGCGCAACTTCAGGCTAACTCTTGATCGGATTGGCAGGTGTACACTTATTGCAAGGGGTTCACATCCAAATAATAATGAGCAATTCAGTTTCACATTACTTTCATTTTCATTGTTATTGCCAACTAAATAAATTGCAAAGACGTGTACCCATCAACAGTGTTTCTATACTCATTTTACAATACAGGAATGCATGTACTGAGTTTTTGCTCATATTTTCGAATTGTTTTCATGTTTTCGATTTTAGGTGATAAAGTATCACATGTTTCTCCTTATAGCAAGCCCTTTTGGAAGTCATTAGGTGCTCACAGTGGATTCAGTATAGCATGAATGTTGGGATTGACCTCAGGGTCAAGTTGGATCTATATTCAATATACTTGGGTAGTGTGGAGTGCGAGTTAGCACATGATATGATTAAGTTAATGTTATTCAAGTTGAACTATCATGGACTTTGGTCTTGAATTGCTTCAGTTTAATAGATTTTGTGATTGTAAACATGAGTTGCAAGATTAAATGGTTTCAGTGAGCCTTGTCCTTATCAGGATGGCGGTAGCGTCTCCTATTATTAAGTCTTCCACTGCAGTTTTTCATAAATGATGTCATTAGTATTTTGGGAGCATTACAGATTTGGTATCAGAGCTAAGGTTTTAAGGGCTACTGTGAGCTATCAAGTGTTTATGAGTTAGCTATCAAGGTGAGTATGAGTTGTGTGGGACCAGTTAAATGAGCTACTGACTATAAGTTCATATGTATGGGCATATATGGAGGAACCACTTTCATTTGGATGACTCGATCATTTGGTAATATCTTGAGATTCAAGCATTAGCAAAGTGGAGTGTGGAACCATTTGGGTCACCTGTTAGTGAGGCATGCTCTTATTTATCTAAGACTTGTATTGTATGTTTCATTTTTCTCATTTGTTTGCAATCGTGCGCTCCGGTTGTGTCACCCGTTAAGTTATGAACTCCGGCGTGTGGCCGTTGAGCTATTGAAGTACTTCTCTCCATTTCAGGTATCTATTGTAAGGCTTTAAGCCTGGGTTTTAGTCAGTTTTTAAGCGAAACTCTGTCCGTTTTGCCCCAAGATTTGAGAGTCCTATTGAGGTGTGTTAATATATGGTTGAAACCTAATGTGGGGATGCCATTTGCAGCTTCTTAAAGGATTAATACAGTTTCAAGTTGGATGTAAACCTCTAGATGAGGAAATGCCTTATGGGGCAATATCTTTGAGGTGAACCTATATGAGATGAATACTACAATGAGTGTTTATGTATGGTGATAGCAATTAGCAGCTTAAGGTGTGATACTTGGCATTATATGTGTGGTACAAGTAAGATTAAGCTACCATGTATAGGAATTATCTGGTCTTGACACTAAGACCCTACATCATCAATGCTCCCATTACTTCCTATCATTGACTTATTTTTGCCCTAGTTACATTGAATTATTCAGAGGCATCATTTCTTTATCACTAACACTCTCTTGATTTGTAATGGAGCGTTTATGGGGGAAAAAAAAACTCTCATATGTGGTTTGTAGGGAGTTCTTCAAACACATCTGAGCAACCTTTCTTGTAGGCGATTCAAAACCCTGACAATCATAATTGTTTAATTCTCTGTTTTCATACTGGAGCCTATGCTGACTCTCGATATGCATTACTATGTGATTTGTAGTTCTTCCTAAGCATATTTGACCCATTCTACTTCCAGTTTAGCCATCACTATGTTCATATTTTTACTGACGCCTACTTTAACTCCTTGCTTCTATTTAGGCATTATTCCTTTATTGCTTGGAAAGCCCTTGGTTGCTTCAGACCTAGTCATTGAATGCCTTTTCATCAATTAAATGTATCTATATCGTTCGTGTTTCTATAGCACCGTAACATCATGGTGACATAGTACTCCATGGCCATGACGGCATGTCGTTACTCAAGTTATTTTGGTAATCCTTTCTTCACTAGTATAGTCTATCTTATTATTGATAAACAACGATTTGTACTATTTCCATTTGCCAGCAGTTTTGAAGTTTATATGCCTACCCAAGACTTCCATTTACTGCAAAATGTGTTATTGATGGATGTCATCATGTTCAGTCATAAGATTGACTCCTTCATCTTGACGTATTGTTCTTTCAAACACCAGATCAATAAAATTTCCCTTCTGGTACTGTTGACCCTTATCTTCGTCATTTTACTCACACACGGATACTGCATGACTTTTCAAAATCCGCTTTGGTAATCTGTTACATTTCTTCATATTCATTACTTAATACTCCCTCTTAACTTCATAACATCATTTATTTACTTTGCTATCATGACCATCATGAATAAACTGCATGTCTTGTATATGCTAGACATTTCTATGTCTTACCTCTTTCATTACGTATCTTCATCCTTTCAATCATTCAGCTTACATACCTGTCCTTTATAACCAATAAAGAAATATTCTTCACAAGAGTTCATGGTGCGATTGCATCTCTTTACACTTTAGATCATTCCCTTATCTTTTAAATTTACTGAGACCGGTCAGCAGTTGAATGTGTTATCTTTTATAATTATGCCTCTATTCATATTGCTGGAAACATATTCATTGGGCATTCAATCCAGTTTGATTGGCAGACCTTGTTATCATTATGGGGTTGAACTGATTGTGTACTTATAGAAGATGACTTGTAAAGATCTTAAGGCTACTTTGAGAAATGTGGAAAGACTGGACATGTGTTTCTACTGGCCGAGGGAAGAAAAATCCTACGTTCTCCCTAATTACATTGTGCAAGCAAGTAAGTTATTGTATCAGTAATGCATTGGATACTGGTGTTATGCCAACCACACTCGGTATATACATATCCATAATTACAGTTTGTGAATTTAGAGATGTTTCATCTAAGGACTTTCAGGACTGTTTTCCCCTAAGAAACATTGATTTTCAGATCAACCTAGTTCTAGGTGCTCAATCCATTTTCAGAGCCCCTATCACATGACCCCCAGTAGAGTTCAAGGAACTAAAGGTTTAGTAAGATGAGTTGTTACAGAAGGGAGTTATTTGACCAAGTGTCTCACCATGGGAAATCCTAGTTTTATATGTGTGACGAAGGAAGGCAAAACCTTATGGTTGTGTACTGCGTACTGAGAGTTGAATAAGATCATTATAAAAAACAAGTGCCCTATACCTTAAACAAATGATTTATGGGATTAACTACCAATAACAGAAGCCTTTTCCAGGAATGATTTGAGGTCCGGATATCACACCTAAACCATGCAACCATAGTTTATCTTTTGCAAGAATGCCTTTTTATAATAATTCTTGAAATTGTTTACTTGTCTCATCTTCAAAACTTGATACTATCCAATATTGTTTACTCTCCCTCGCATTTCAACTCAATATTTCCTATTAGCTGATCTTCCATGTCTTTACAAACCCATTGTTAAATATGCAATACATTTTTATTCGACCTTATATGGTTGTCAACATTCCAGTGCTCTCGACCTTCACTATCTTTATTTTATGATCATGAGTTGTTGTTCATTTCGTTGAGAGCTGATTCACACATCTACCTTACATCTCATTTATTCATAATGATAAGCTTGTATAACTTGTTCTGAATTCATAATGTAATTCAACTCTCATTGGTGTGGGTGATTGCGATTGTCATAATCCCCTTACTCTCTGTATTTTGAACTTTAACTCCCACACATATATCTTACATTATGATAAATACACTTATGCATTCTCTATTTAATCTTATTGTTGTACTCGAATTGACTTCATATGAGTAAAGGCATATTCCTATTGTAGTTTGTTCAATCTATTTATCTATCTACTGGCGCACTTTGCTCGTCCAATCGATTTATCTATCCATTACACTTTGCTTGTCCAATCTATTTGTCTATTTATTGCACTTTGCTTATCTAATCTATCAATCTATTTATTGCACATTGCTGGTCCCATTTATCTGTTGCACTTATCTCGTTGTTTGTGACTACAAAGTCACCTAGCTGAAGCCTAGTTGCTTGTCATCTTGTTTCTAATTCATCAGTTAAACCCGAGTATAACCATGCTATCTTTCTCCTTAGTCGATTATTTATTGGACCCTTTATGACCCATACTTATAAACCGCAATTCTTGTGGCATCATATTTCAGAATTCATGATACACTTATGGCTATCTTTATGAGGTATTTCAAAAGGCTTTTCTAGTCAAGGTAGGAAGAGACTGACTATCCAAGGACAATTAGGGACTAGTTCATGGGGCCTTATGATTTATTGAAAGGTTAAATCCTATAGCTTCTTGACTGCACCTACATGTTGAACCCGAACACATATATGACGTGTTTTGTAGCTTGTAATAGTATTAGAGTACTTATCATGGTATACAACAGTTCCCATTAGTGGACAAGGTGATGAATTGGTAGTGAGCACCTCTTCACTAGTAATAAGTTCTTTTCCTTCAAAGAGAATATCAATTCTGAATCAAAGTAATTGAGTTCCTTGAGGCTATTGTATGAGAAGTATTCAGATCTACTACTGAAACATGGGATTAAGTAGTTATACAATACGTAGACACCCTTGATCAGAGTACATTGGGCAAATTATACTTCTTTAGAGGAGAGCAATAGGAACCAATGGCCCATGTGTTTTTAAAGCAGCATTGTTCATATATTTGACAAGCGTCATAAGTTTCGAGGACGAAACTCTTTAAGAGAGGAAGGTTGCAATAACCCAACCCTAACCCATGTTTATTTATTTAAATCATATTTATCTATTTGATTAATCATGTTTATTCATTTAATTTATCATGTTTATGGATTTAATTGCTCATGGTTATTTGTTTAACCAAATCATGTTTATTAATTCAATTGCATTCAATTTATATATTTACCAAATTACTTTATGTCATTTAAATTTTCCACTTTCATTTATCGTATTTAATCATTTCAGTTGGGGGATATTTGATTTGGGTTCCATTTTGCAATTCAAGTTTCACTGATTGTTAATTCAAGTTTTGTTGATTAATTAAATATCGAGTGAATCGATAGTAGGCTTCGACAATTATGATTTAAGAAATTATTATTATTATCATTATTATTATTATTGTTGTTATTGTTATTATTATCATTATTATTATTATTTTTTTATAACATTGCAAAAATTTAATTTTGAGTTACGCAAAATCGTTATTGTTACGAAACATTTTATTCCCAAATCCAATTTTTTTGGGCCCAATTTGAAGCCCAACAAGTTTGCTTATTAACCTAACTAATTACCATGATTAAGGTTAACTATGGTTGGGTGAATAGTCATTTTCTAGTTAAAAACTCAGCCAAAGAGGTAGATTAGTCAACAAAACATAATTCAATCCAAAGCTTCATCTTCTCTCTCCTCTTTCTCTTTCCTCCCCATGGCAGCAGCAGCCACCACTGTTCTGGCTGATTTCCGGCCACTTTCCCGGCCAGCTCCGGCGATCTCCGACCCCTCCCGATATCCTAATACCTCAAGCTACCATCTTTTATTATCAAAACTAGTAAACCTCATCTCCATCTCTACTTATTTTCAATCAAAGTGAGTACCTTGAAACTTGATCTTGTTGGTTTTGATTTTTATTCTAGTTTTGATTCTTATTTTGATGTTTGTGATCATTGATCATGATGTGCTGATAAGAAATAAGAGTTATTTTGGTGTTGATCATGGTGAAGTTGAGCTTGAATCATGCTAGGATTTAGGGATGATCATGTTCATGTAAGCTTGAGTTAAAACCATGTTTATAGATTGATTTGTATTTAATTTTATAATATTTAGTTTTATTGATGATTATGATGATGTTTTTGGTGATTTGAAATAATTTCAAGCGAGGATTTATGTGAAAAAGGAAGAAAAAACTAAAACAGTAAAGGCTGAAAATTTTAGGAAAACAAAGCAGACTTCGGGATTAAACTGGCAATGATTGGGCCGTGGGAAAATTATGGATTTTGGTGGGTAGATAGTTCAGGATGTTATCTTTCAAATGACTTTTGAATCTCCTTAATCTGAAGTCTGTGGAAAACGTTATGGTCGTTTTACCAAAACTGTACAGAATAGACCAGAAACTGATGCACTTGTGTTTTAGCCCCATTTTGGGAACTCTCTTGTGGGAATTATGTTTTGTGTTGTAAATGAAAGTTTTTTAGGACTTCTTAATCTTTTCATATTGAGATTTTAGGTCTCCATTTGAGGTCTAGGGTGGATGTTTTGAATTTTTGAATTGAACTGACTTGCTTTGGTGCAAATTAGGCTGTTATTGCAATTGTTGTGCAGCGTGTACTTGGAGGAAACTTTAGACAATTTTACTGTAGATTTTTCATATTATTTTTGAATTTTCTATAAGATTTCATGAATTTTGGTTGAGTATTTTGAGTTTGGTAATTTTTGAAAGCATTTTGAGTAATTGTGTAAAGAGCAATAATAAAGATTGAGAGAGATTGATAATGCATTCATTTTGTGTATTTGGGCCAAGTAAGGTCATTTAAGGGGCAAATGAATATTCATGGACTTTCATGGAGCTTTTGGCTTGATCAATGAGAAAGAAGAAGACAAGTATGCAATTTGGGAGGTTGTTTCTGAGTTATGAATTATTTATGGATTTTACAAAGAAAATACCAAGCTCAGTGAGCTTAATAGCTTCTTTTGAGTTCAATGATTCATTTGGAGTGGAATTCTATATTTAATAGATTTATGAATGAAATATGAGAAGTGGGGAGAGTTGTGACTCAGAAACCATCTTTATCAGACCAAGTTATTGCAGTTTGTGCTATTTTGAACCAAGATATGTCTCTTTTGGTCTCAAACATTTATTACTTACTTAACTCAGAATGTATCAAATGTATTTATCAAGCCAATCTAGTGTACTCACTGTTATCTTGAACCAAGCTATACATCAGTGAGCCTTAAACCCATATCAGCAACCTATCTCAGGAAAAGCCACAACCACTCCCTCATTTGTCACCATCAAGGCCTTTTCCTTTATAATCTCATTTATCTCACGGTTGTCTATTTTAATTTCATTTACTTAACTTTCATTTACTTTATATCAAATTTAATTACTTTCACCAATTCAGTTTTGAAATTATATTGAAATACCCAAGTTATGTATACCATTTAATTACTCAATCTCTATTACACATACTTTTACTTACTCAATTATGTGAGTAAAGATGATTTACTGACTGCATATACTTATAATGACATTTATGAAACAGAGTCGAGGCCTAGTTATCGTTCCCTGTTATACATAAGTGTTAGTCAGAACATATTTTTCAAGTCAGATGACATTTATGAAACAGCTGATTTTTATTAAGTCAGACGACACTTTTAAAGACTCAAGGTAAGTTCATTGCCTATATCTTCAGAAAGTAGAACATGTTTATCAAGTTATAACTCTTAATGAGTTTATCAATGAATCAGTTTATACAGTGATTTGCCGTTTAACTTGTGACCCCGTCAGTTATCATCCATAGGGCGTCAGCCCATCATTTACCCGCACGGCTTCAGGCTAACTCTTGATCGGAATAGCAAGTGTACACTTATGTATAGATCATATCATTGTAAGGGGTTCACATCCAGATAATACTGAGCAATTCGGTTTCATATTGCTTTCATTTTCATTGTTATTGCCAACTAAATGAATTGCAAAGACGGGTACCCATCAACAGTGTTTCTATGCTTATTTTACAATACAGGAATGCATGTACTGAGTTTTTGCTCACATTTTCGAATTGTTTTCATGTTTTCTATTTTAGGTTATGAAGCATCACATGTTTCTCCTTTTACAAGCCCTTTTGGAAGTCATCAGGTGCTCACAGTGGATTCAGCATGACATGAATGTTGGGATCGACCTCAGGGTCAAGTTGGGTCTATATTCAATATACTTGTGTAGTGTGGAGTGCGAGTTAGCACATGGTATGATCAAGTCAATGTTATTCAAGTTGAACTATCATGGACTTTGGTCTGGAAGTGCTTCAGTTTAATAGATTTTGTGATTGTAAACATGAGTTGTAAGATTAAATGATTTCAGTGAGCCTTGTCCTTATCAGGACGGTGGTAGCACCTTCTATTATTAAGTCTTCCGCTGCAGTTTTCCGTAAATCATGTCATTAGCATTTTGGGGGCATTACATAAATCAACCCTGTAAGCATTGTCATTAATACGTTAAAGTACCTCAAAGGGACCATCAGCTCTTGGCATGAGCTTGTTCTTCCTTTTGGATGGAAATCTCCCCTTCCTAAGGTGAATCCACACGAGGTCTCCAGGTTAAAAAACCACCTTCTTCTTGTGCTTGTTGGCCTGAGCTTGATATGCTTCGTTAGTCTTCTCAATCTTGCTCCTTACCAGCTCATGAATCTTCTTGATTTCTTCTACCCTTGCTGCTACATCCGCACTTGGCTTTTGGTCTAATGGCCGTGGTGTAAGATCAAGTGGGCTAAGGGGATCAATTCCATAGACCACTTTGAAAGGAGAAAGACCAGTAGCCTTGCTTGGTGCCCTGTTGTAAGCAAACTCTGCATGGGGTAAAAGCAAATCGCAAGCCTTGGCAAGAGGTTTAATCAAAGCTCTTAGGAATGTTCCTAAGGTTTGATTAGTAACCTTAGTTTGCCCATCAGTTTGTGAATGACAAGTAGTACTACACTTCAGCTTAGTACCTAACTTCTTCCACAAAGTAATCCAAAAGTGACTTAAAAACTTGGTATCCCTATCAGAAACAATAGGCCTAGGAATACAATGTAATCTTGCCACCTCCCTGAAATACAACTCAGCAATATGTGTAGCATCATTAGTCTTGCTGCATGGAATGAAATGAGACATCTTAGAAAACCTATCAACCACAACAAAGGTAGAATCATTGTTTCTTTGGGTTTTAGGCAGTTCAAGAATAAAGTCCATACTTACATCAACCTACAGTGAAGTGGGAATGGGAAGAGGTGTGTATAGGCCGTGGGGTAGTGAATGGCTTTTGGCCACTTAACAACATGTCCCACACCTCTTAAGTATGTCCTGTACGTCCCTCTTCATGACTGGCCAGTAGTAGTGCTCCCTTAACATGGTGACAATCTTGTTCTCTCCATAGTGCCCAGCCAATGATCCTCCATGAACTTTCCTGATTAGAAGCTCCCTTGTGCTACACCTAGGTACACACAGCCATGTACCCTTAAATAGAAATCCCTCCTGGATTAGAAAATCTCCTTTGGGGTGCTTAGAACAATCAGCATACAACTTTCCAAAGTCTTCATCCTTATCATATAAAGCTTTTAGATGCTCAAAACCAAGTACACAAGCATCTAGTTGGAATAATAAGAGATACCTCCGAGACAGAGCATCTGCACCTTGATTGAGTTTACCTGATTTATGCTTGATGGTGAAGTGATATGATTGCATAAACTCAACCCACTTAGCATGCTGTGAGTTTAACTTATGTTGCCCTTGTATATACTTCAATGCTTCATGGTCAAAATGTAAGATAAACTCACTTGCAATAAGATAATGACTCCAATGCTCTAAACATCTCACAATAGTATAGAATTCTTTATCATAAGTGGAGTACTTTCTTCTTGAATCACATAATTTCTCACTAAAGAAGGCTAGAGGTTTACCTTCCTGAGTAAGAACTCCTCCAATGCCAATACTAGAGGCATCACATTCCACTTCAAAAACCTTACTAAAGCACGGCAAGGATAAAACTGGTGCTTGAGTAAGTCTTGCTTTGATCTCTTCAAAGGCAAATTGTGCTTTTGGTGTCCATACAAATGATGTGCCCTTGATAACTTCAGTCATAGAAGCCATAATGGTGCTAAAATCACGAATGAATCTCCTGTAGAAAGAAGCTAAACCATGGAAAGCTCGAACATCATGTATGCTCTTAGGTACTGGCCAAGATCGAATGGCTTCTACCTTGCTTTCATCTACCTTAATACCATCTCCAGTAACAATATAACCAAGAAATGTAACTTCAAGAGTAAAGAAAGCACATTTCTTAAGGTTACCAAACAACTTTTCACGTTCTAAGACAAGCATAACTTTAGTTAAATGATCTTGATGTTCATGCTCATTCTTAGAATACACCAAAATATCATCAAAGTATACTACCATAAACTTTCCAATGTACAATCTAAACACCTGGTTCATTAATCTCATGAAAGTACTAGGTGCATTAGAAAGTCCGAAGGGTATCACCAACCATTCATAAAGTCCTCCCTTTGTTTTGAAGGCTGTCTTCCATTCATCACCTTCTCTAATTCTGATTTGGTAGTATCCACTTCGAAGATTAATCTTAGAGAACACTTCAGAGCCATACAACTCGTCTAACATGTCTTCAAGCCTAGGTATTGGATACCTATACTTGATGGTGATCTTGTTAATGGCCCTGTTATCAACAGACATTCTCATTCCTCCATCCTTTTTAGGCACCAAAAGAGCTGGAATTGCACACGGACTTAAAGACTCACATATCAAGCCCTTTTCCTTCAACTCTTCAACTTGTCTTTGAATCTCCATGGTGTCTTTTGGATTCATCCTATATGCTGGCTTGTTTGGTAGGATGGAACTAGGAACAAGATGAATGTGATGTTGAATGTCCCTTTTAGGAGGCAAACCCATGGGTATCTCCTCAGGAAACAAGTGACAGAAGTTTTCAATAAGTGTTCTTGCAATGGGATGAGTGGGCATCAAACATTCTGGCTCATCTTGTATGCTTAGGATCCACTCTTTAAAGGCTGTAAACTCATGTTGAGAAGCCTTTAAAACTGACTCACTCACAGACAGTAGGCATTCATTGGGTTTGGGCTTATTTTGTGGCTGATTTTCATGGAGTTTGGACGGGGGTAAAGGGGCTAGGGTGATTTTCTTGCCTTCTTTGGTAAAAGAGTAAGTGTTTAGGTAACCATTGTGCATAACCTTTCAATCATACAACCATGGTCTTCCTAACAGCATATGACATGCATCCATTGGTATTACATCACACCATAACTCATCTTGATAGTTCTTTCTAATATAAAACAATTAATCAAGCATCGAGAGTTCACTTGGATTCCCGTGCTTTGATTCAACCATTGGATGTTGTAAGGATGTGGATGAGTCATTGTTTGCAGCCCTAGTTTCTCAATCATGCTTAGAGAAACCACATTTGCACAACTCCCTCCATCAATGATCAAAGAGCACACCTTCCCTTGCACGGTACACCGTGTATGGAATATGTTTTCTCTTTGTTCATCTTTAACTCCTCTTTGCATGCTTCGAACTCTTCTCAAAACTAAAAGTTCACCTTCATCAGCCTCTTCAACAACTTCATCTTAAGTTTCCTCAAGTTCTGGTTCACTTTCACACTCCTTTTCTTCCTCCTCAAAATCCTCCTTCACGGCTGTCCATTCGGCCAATGTAATAACTTTCCTGTTTGGGCAGTCCGAAGTAATGTGTCCAAGCCCTTGACATTTAAAACACCTTCTATTGCTCATTGGGTTAGGATTAGGCCTATTTTGAGGTGTTTGGGTTCTTTGTGGTGCTGGGGTTCTTTGTGGAAAGGAAGGGGGCAGATTTTATGGCTTAGGAAAAGGATTGGAACTCCCCTTGTTAAAAGGTTGGT
>JAKOGI010001411.1:0-7500 GCA_029747015.1 Carnegiea gigantea | reverse complement strand
GTCTCTCTCATTCTGTAATCTCTCTCTCTACAAATTGTAAGTTGCTTTTTCTATAATTTCCTTTGTACAAATTTATCAGTTTTCAATAACAATTCAGTTTACTTTTTGATCCTGCTCTTTCTGGTATCAGAGCTGACTGTTTCGTCGTCTGAATCCTCAGTTTTGTCAAGAATCTTTTGTAAAAAGATTTGTCTCATATTTGGATCGTCCTTAAGAAGTTCAAGGATTTCCTTTTCTTTCTGAAACAATCCTTTTAACTCGAGCTTTTGTTGAAGTTATCGGACTATCGTTTTTTTATGGGGGTAGATGGTCCAATAACTTCCTTCTTCTTCTCAAATGTATGCAGGCTGTGAAGAGTGAACTTCTTTGTTTTTGTTTTGCAGAAATACTCTACATTTTCTTTGCCATGTAATTTTGTCTTGTACTCATTCCACCACTTAATTTTGTAAATTCGAACCATAGACAGTGGGAAAGAATTGAGCAAATGATTTTTTAATCTGTATTCTCAACTGAAAATCCAGGCAATGTTGAAGTTTCTGAAAAACTGAACTTCCTTTGTATAGGCTTCAAGGGAGGAAGTATTTTTCTCCCAAAATTCCCAACCTTCTTTGGCTTATGTTGGTAGAACTGCAGGACTGCAACCAAACTATGTCCACTAATAATGAAACCAAATAGGAAATTGTGTAGGGCAATTGTCATGAAAATTGAAGAACTAGGAATGGGTCTCAGGATGATACAGAAATACCCAATATCAGGCCATTCTGTAATTATTGTAATCGAAAGTTTGAGGGGTGTAAGGAATTGAAAAGCTTCCCTCCTCGAATGGATTCTTCCATTGTTGAGTACTTAAAACGTTTTGAATAATACATTTGGAAAATAAAATGTATCCAAGATTAACTTTGTCAGAAGTGTGAGTGATGTCAATTGAACGGGTATCGACAAGGATCAGTTTGTAGAATTGTTGGGTTTTTTGTGGGTCATCTGTGGGAAAATGTTTTTTTCCATAGGTTCTTTGAATCAGATGCTTAATAATGTCTGGTGAGGGTATGGTTTTGTAACTGGTTAAGAAAAGATGTTCTGTATGTCGAACATAGTAGAGTTGTCAATGGCAAGCTTTGTGGCTGGTTTTGACACAATGGTTTTGTAGGGTAGTGGAGGAAAATTTGCTAGAGTTTGGAATTAGTTATGGGTTGGAATTTTGATAAGAACTTCGAGTTGATAATCTTCAGCCTTTTGAATTCCTTTGCCTTTGTCTTTTCCTTTGTTCTTGTTGGAACTCATTTTGCTTCCTGCAGAAATAAAATTTTATCACTCTTTCCTTGTAAGAATTCTCGAGTAAGGAAATCAGGAAGAGAATTGTTTTGTCCTTTGACAAATTCGACATCGAAATCGAAAGTAGACAAAATTGCTTGCCATCTAGCAAAAATTTATTTTGATACTAAATTCTTAACATCCTTTTGAAGAATTTCTTTTGCTGATTTGCAATCAATACGGAGTAAGAATTGTTTATAAAGCAGATCATCTTGAAATTTTGAAACACAAAGAACAACAGATAAAATTTTCTTTTTAATAGTAGAGTAATTTTGTTGTGGACCGAGCCAGAGTCCAGAATGAAACCTAACTAATTGGTCATTTGGAGATGCTTCTAATTTTTGTTTCAATATACCACCATATCCTATATCAGATGCATCAGTTTTGACGATCATGAATGCAGCTGGGTTAGGGATATTGAGGCATGATAATGACTTGACCTTTTCTTTTCCTTGTCTAACAATGCAAGTATGTTCATCTGACCAGGGGACTGGGTTTTTCCTTAGTCTTCTATACAATGGTGCACATAATTGCCGCAAATGAGGAAAGAAATCAGAGACATAATTCAAACAGCCAAGAAATCTTTGTAACTATTTTTTATCTTTGATTTCAACAGGGAATTTATCTACAAATGCTAAAGATCGTATGATAGGTTTAATGGTACTTTGATAAATATCATGGCCAAGAAACCTAATTTTTGTTTGAAATAGAACCATCTTTGATGCAGACACAGCTAATCCATTTTTCTCACTAACATGTAAGAATGTCTGCAGATGCTTAAAATGCTGATCAAGTGTGTTGGAAAAAACTAACACATCGTTAACGTAGACAATAATGAAAGACATGTAGGGAGTAAAGATGTCATTCATTATGTTTTGAAATTCTGAAGGAGCATTTTTGAGTCCAAAGGACATTACATTCCACTCGTAATGTCTAAAGGGAACTGTAAATGCGGTTTTGTATCGATTTTTTTTAGCAATTTGAATTTGCCAAAATCCCGATCTTATGTTGAATTTTGAAAAGATTTTTGCATTATAAAGACGATTTAATAAATCTCTTTTATTAGGGATAGGATAACGAATCCATTGTAAAACTTTGTTTAAAGGTTTGTAGTTAATAACTAGCCTGGGAACTCCTCGTTCCTTTTCAGCTGCATTATTAACATAAAATGCTGCACAGCTCCAAGGAGATTTTGATGGGCGAATGAGGTTTTTGTCAAGAAGGCTTTGAATTTCCTTTTTGTAGTGTTCTACAAGTTCAAAATACATTTGTGTTGGTCTAGCTTTGGTTGGAATATCTTTTTTATTGAAATCTGGTTCATAAGGTAAAGAAATAATATGTTTCTTTCTTTCCCAAAATGCATTAGGAAGGTCAGAACATATTCTTTTCTTTAAGAGTTGTTCCAAATCTGAAATTTTGAGTTGAATAGAGGGGTTTTTAATTGCTTCTCTATTCGAAGGTCAGAAATTTCTTCTTGTAAATGACAAATATGTTTTTCTTTTGATTGAAGACTATTGATTTGTTTAAACATAAAAGAAGATTGTAGATTGAGAATTTCCTTTTGATGAGTGGCAGAAAGAAACTTAAAAGATATGGGTTTACCTATAATTTTTGTATGAACACCAGTTTCATTGACTGTAAATGGATAAATTTGAGTAAGAAACGGGGTTCCTAAAATAACATCATTTATAATATTATCAACAATAAGAAAAATATTTTTGAAACAATAATCATCATTTTGAATATATCCTTTGTTTAATTTGTAATGAATGTTCAAAGGTCCACCATTAGCACTTACTAATTGTTCTTTTGTTCGTTCACAAAATTTGGTTAGAACAATTCCTCCTCCGATACAGTTTTGATCAGCTCCACTGTCTATGAGAGCTACTGTATTGATGGAGAAATCATTCATCACAAGTTTGACTATTGAATACCATTTTTGAAAAGTAACTTTTGAAATAGTTTGCAAAAACTGTGTTTCTAGGATTTCAGTATCATGAATCCCGGATATGTCAGCTGTGGTTAAAACTGGGGGATTGATCTTGTAAGACTCCAGAATTGCAAGTTTTGTTTCAATCTCAAGATCTTTGGATTTAAGGCTTACCACCTCTGTTTTGAGAAAGCGAACTTGAGCCTTAAGGTCATTAACCTTAGCTTGTAGTTGCCTGGTGGTAATTTGTTGATAAGGATTGGTAATGGGATATCTTTCGAAAATTTGAGAGATAGTGGAAGAGGATGAGGTTCCTAAGTCAAACTTAGGAGTCTTATCTTCTTCTTCAAGGATAATACTTTTGAGTTTTTCAAAGTATTCTCTTTTTGTATCTATATCAGGAATTTGTCCGATAAGATCAAGGAGAAATTCCTTTTGAGGTTTGCTTGTTATGACATTCAAAGACAGAATTGGGGAAGATTCATACTCAGAATCCTCACTGGAGTCTGAATAATATACTTCTACTTTATCTGAATCTGAAACATCTTTTGTAAGAAGGGCTAAAAGCTTCTTTTGGAGTTCTGGTTCTCCAGAAAATAATTCATTGATTTTTTGTTCGGTTTTGCATTGAAAGGCCTTGTGACCTATTTTGCCACATTTGTAGCAAACAATGGTCTTCCTCCTTTTGTTTGGCTGTTTCTTTTTGGGTGTAGGTTTGGATTGCTCCTTTTTGACAAACGGATTGGGCTGCCTAGGAGGTTGTTTAAACTTGGGCTGGGCCCTTTTCTTTTGGAGTCGCTTACGGGCCATAGATGGAGCTTGTATTTTTATAATTCCAAATGCTTCACAAAAAGTGCCCATCTCTTTGTGAGATTGTGCCTTTTCGGATCCGTAGTTGGACTGGATTTTAATTCGTTACAGAGATTTAATCCTTTGGTTTTGACTATACCAAAGAGTTGTCTAAATGTTAGTAAATTGAAAGGGATATCATTGGTTCCAAAATTCTGGCGTATTTTATTGAGGATTCTTTCTCCGAAGAGTTTAGGTAATCCTACAATAAATCTTTCTTTCCAGAAATCTTGTGTACCATCTTCCCTTTTGAGAACATTTGTTAGAAGTACATCCTTGTACCACCTATAGTCGGTAAGGGTAGGACAAAAGAGGTTAATAACAATTGTTTTTGCAGAGGCTTGTTCTTCTTTTGGGTTTCCTAAGAAATGTAGAGTAATCATGTAGATAAGGACTTCTGCCCCATCTTGCTCATCCACTTCAACAGTATGGTCATTCAGTTTTTTGTAGGTGTGGTTAAGGATCTTTATCCTGGCATCACTGTCGAGGAAGTTATCCCACCAAGATTTCAATTGTCCCGAGAAGCCTATAACTAAGGCAGTAGCGGCTTGGGAATTGGTAAATTTTTTTACTTTGCAGGCAGAAAGGGCCATTATCATTTCTTGTAAGGTACTCAGTATCTCATGCTCAGATTTGCCATCAATATTCCATTGGTAAACTGATTCTCCATTGAAGTGAGATGAAGCAAAACTTCCTCTTTCTTCATATTGAAGATCCGGGGGAGTCGGTTTCGGATAATAATTTCTTGTATTACCCTGAGTCCATGTTCTAATTTTGTTAATGGTAAGAGGTGTTGATTCTTCACAGGTTTCTTCGATAACATTCAAAGCTTCCTCATCACCACTACTTGTGTTATCCTCTTCGTCTTCTTCAGAAGATGACGTGTCGGAAACTTGGTTTTGACAAGTTTGGTCTAGACAAGAAACAGATTTGCCTTTTAAGGAGGCATCTAGCTCCTTAATCTGGTCTGAAATAATTTTGAGGAAATGGCAATTTGAAGATGCCTTAATAAAGAATTCTTCATTTTCTTTTGGAATGCTATCTGTTTTGAAGAAAGGTTTGGAAATGTTGTCAACATGACTGGTACTAGGGATAAGGGTCTTAGCTGTGCTGTTTGTTTCTTCTATTCGCAAAGAAACATGATTCAGTTGCTCAACAATGGTATAAAGGATAGTGTTTATATAGTTGGCTTGTTGATGAACCTTTTTGAGGTTATCTAGTTTGACAGTATCATTCCCCTCTTGGCCTTTGTGAAAGGGTGTAGCCAGAATGGGTTCACCTTTGAGAAGAATTTTGATATCGTCCTGGGGGGGATGCATAGAGGAAACACTGGAACCATTTTGAAAATACCAGACTTTGAGAAGATTAGTTTAGACATTAATACTAGGAATGGTATAAACATTTTGGATACCCTTTTTCGAAGTAAATGTAGGGAACCAAATAAAGAAAGGAAAATTGACCTGTAGACGTTCCATGTCACTGATCCATTCCTTCTTTATTTGTTCTCTGAGGTTTCTATCAATTTGCTCAAACTAGAGTCTCAAAGAAGTATTCTGGGGGGGAATAATAATTTTCTTTGAGAATTGTCCAATCAATGGTAAAACCAGGTTTTGTCAAGACGTTAATAGTAGCTCCTATTCCTAATGAAGTAGGAGATGGGGGATCTGGAACAGGTTCAGGAATAGGTGCCCTAAATCTGTATCTTTGTGAATGATCCAAAGGTTCAGATCTAGAAGAGTAGTCTAAAAAGGATCTTCTGAAATTTGAAGGGCCAGGTATGGCTGGGTCATCACGAGTAGATAAAGACCTAAATTTAAGAATTACTCGACCATCAGGTTCTTCTATAATTTGATCAATATCTCTTCATTCTATTTGTGCAGGTTGTTGAGGCTCTTGCAATTCTATCTCATCTGGAAGAGTGATCTCATCCCATTTGAGGAGTTTTGGAGTGAAGACTGTTGGCTTTTCGTCTTCTATTTGTAATAAGATTGTTTCCTGAGAATTTGAAGGAAGCGGGTTAAGAAATCTTGTATTCAAATTAGTCGACATCAGTCGAAAATAAATACGATAAATGATCACAAAGTTTTTAAAATCAAGAAACTCGTTACCTTAGATATGAACATCAAGTTTCAGAGCTTCTGTTATCATGGGACAAGTTAAATCAATCATAAAATCAGGATAACAAATGAAGAATATTGGTCCTTTGCAAATATTTGTTTGAATAACAGCTAAAAGAGAAGATTTGTATTTTCATAATCTTTTGTCTCTTAATGCCATATAGATGGGTGCATTAATACCTTTCTTAAGAAGAGGTTCAATGGCTACTTGTACTAAACCAATATGCACAAAACGATACTTCACTTTTAAATGATTTTCAATAGAATTTTGTTTAATCATATCAATCGTTTGTAAACCATTTTGTAAACTAATAACTTCTTCATGCGTTTTGACATAATATGCTTTGATGAAATCAAATGTGCCTCTTTCGTAAATAGTGTCTAACTAAACACTAGGTAAGTTCCAATTAGCATAATTGTCTGGAGTGGGTGCCCTACATATAGGACTAGTTCTTTGTTCATTTGAATTAAATATGTCTCTACGACTGCTATCAGCACTAAATGATAACATTCTTCTTAATCTAGATACCATGATATCAATGCATGACCTAGCTCTATATGCAGACATTTGGTAGAGACGGGACCACCAACTGGGACCACCGCTTGGCTAACCAACGAAAACACAGGCTGACCAATGCCAATAACAACACCGTTGTTCACGGCTCTATGCTAACAGAACTCTTTCTAGTATCAGAGCCATTTGAGAACAAACTTCGGTATATAGATATATATATATATATATATACACACACACACACACACACACACACACCCACACACATATATATACATATATATATATATATATATGTATATGAATATAGATACATTTATATATACATATATAGATGTATACGTATGCATATATATATATATATATGTGTGTGTGTGCGCGCGAGTGTGTGTGTGCGTGTATATATATATATATATTATGCATATATAGATATGTATATGCACACATATGCGCATATACATGCATACATACATACATATACATGCATACATATATATATATATATATATATATATACACACACACACATATAAATGTACGTATATATATGCGCACGTAGATATATATATATATATATATATTTATACGTACAGGTGTGTGTGTGTATATATATATATATATGTGCATGTACGTATGTATATGCGTATATGTGTAATATATACATATACACATACACACACACACAGATACATATATATATATATCTATATATGTGTACAAATATATATATATGTATATATATATACATATATACATACATATATATATATATATATATA